>JACVVK020000151.1:85000-105000 GCA_018292915.2 Batillaria attramentaria
ACGAATTGTTATCATTGTTTTGTAATACGAACTGTTATCCCTGTTTTGTGATACGAATTGTTATCATTGTTTTGTGGTACGAATTGTAGTCATTGTTTTGTGGTACGAATTGTTATCATTGTTTTGTGATACGATTTGTTATCATTGTTTTGTGGTACGAATTGTTATCCCTGTTTTGTGATACGAATTGTTATCATTGTTTTGTGATACGAATTGTTATCATTGTTTTGTGATACGAATTGTTATCATTGTTTTGTGGTACGAATTGTTATCCCTGTTTTGTGATACGAACTGTTATCATTGTTTTGTGGTACGAATTGTTATCCCTGTTTTGTGATACGAACTGTTATCCCTGTTTTGTGATACGAATTGTTATCACTGTTTTGTGATACGAACTATTATCCCTGTTTTGTGATACGAATTGTTATCACTGTTTTGTGATACGAATTGTTATCACTGTTTTGTGATACGAATTGTTATCACTGTTTTGTGATACGAATTGTTATCCCTGTTTTGTGATACGAACTGTTATCCCTGTTTTGTGATACGAATTGTTATCCCTGTTTTGTGATACGAATTGTTATCATTGTTTTGTGATACGAATTGTTATCCCTGTTTTGTGATACGAATTGTTATCCCTGTTTTGTGATACGAATTGTTATCCCTGTTTTGTGATACGAATTGTTATCATTGTTTTGTGATACGAATTGTTTTGTCACATTGTTTGTTTGCTGACAAATTTCCCTGTCTGTCCGTGTTCATCATCTTTCACTGAATAAAGCCGGAATATTTATAGTGAGGTTTCAACTCAAGCGGCTCCGGCAGCAGACAAACAAGTCACAGTGTTGTATAGTGGGTGTTGTTCACAGACCATGACGATTTTCTTCTTCTTCTTTAGAGTTGATCTGTTTGTTTGTTTGTTTGTTTGCTTGTTTGTCACTTTTCGGTTTTTTGTTTTTTTTTAAAGAGGATGTGGGGTTGGTCGCAGTTGTGGTCCAATACTGGAATTTACTTTATGTTCATATCAGTTTTATTTCATGTTTTAGACACACTCACTTATTATTACATTATTTAAACTAACAAACAAGTACAAGCCAAATCATACTAAATAAATAAATAGCTAACTAACTAACTAACTAAATCTACTCAAAATTAAAATTAATAATAAATAAAATAAAAAATAATAAATAACATATAAATAAATAAAATTAAAACCGATAAATAAAATATAAATAATTAGATCAGTCACCGACAAAGGAAATGTGTATAGAAAAATAATTTCTTGTTTGACCTTTGTGTCTTTCATATAAACTTTTCAATATATCAATACAGCAAAAATAAGTGGCCCATAAACGAGCAGCGACTGAAAGGCGAACATTTTCCCATTTGCCCATTTGCATCAAACACCTTTCAAGTTTTTTTTTTTTAATTGGAGTGTTGGATTTTTTTTTAATTTAACGTTTGTTTTCTGTTTTTCTTCAGTCTTCAGTCGATAGATATTGTTGAATTTGTCAAGTTTCTGTGTGGGCTCCACTCTGTATACTAGCCCGGACCCGCTGTAGAAAGGAAATGCCAAGAAAAGATTCTATGAGAAGTGACCGTTAAACACACACACACACACACACACACACACACACACACACACACACACACACACACACACACACACACTACTGGAAGCCGGGTAAACGTTTGCAGACTAAGTGCTGGAATGTATTCCATGGACGACTACCTCAGTGGGTGTTCAGTTGATTATGATGCCTGTTGTCAGTCGTTGTTACATCCTAGTCATCGTTTGGTTTTTCATTTCAATATGTTTGCGCGCCTCTTTGATGGCCAGTGCTAAAAGTCAGTCTTTCTAGTGACAACACGCTCTAGCATCAAAGTGACATCAGGGGCAGGCAACTTGAACACAATGCAAGATGAAACAAAGTTCAACCACGTTCAGGCTAATGAAGACTAAACCCGAGTTAGCTCCCCGTGATATGGCCGGTAACAACTCATTATTTCATAAACGGCCGGTTTAAAAAATGTTGCTTTGAACTTTTAAAATATTAGTTGTAGAAAATGAAATCAAAACCACTGATTGCTCGTTGGTTTCCAGCGGTGAGGTAGTCAAGTTATTGTAACCGTGGGCATGTAAGGTACGTGTAGTTATCAGTTTTAACCCTGGGAAGCCGGTAACAAAACCCGATTGTACCCTCGCTTTAGCCAATGCTTTTCAAGTTCATCATCATAGTTACCGCGGAGTATAAGCGTCGGTTTTCTGGCCACCTCCCTCTAGCTAATACAAACTGTCTTACCCCCCCCCCCCCCCCCCCCCGAAAAAATATTAATACATGCATTACCCAAAAAACAGTAACAGCAGTGTGGGAGGTTGGCTGCGTACAAATTCATTCCACGCTCAGTTCCTTCTCATGCCCAGCTATGACGTCAGCGCGTGTGAAGCTGCATGATGTAATGATGTAATGGAGGCCGCTAACCGATGGAATAGTTATGGTTGTCAGTTTACTGCCACAGTGGACATGACGATGTACTCTCTGAACATTTACTTCTATTTGGAGTTAACAACGAACTAAGTTTCCTGTAGAACGGGTTTTAGTTATACAAGACTCGTGCAAGGCTGACCGTGAAAAACCAGTCGCTGTCAGGTAAGTTCACTCTCCGTCATCCTCTCCCTCAACAAAACCAGAACGTCACAGTGACCATGCAGTAACAAACAAACTAACAACTGAACAAACTACTATACGGACAAACAACAACTACTAACACGACGAAAACGCAGGACATGACGCAGAGTTTTACAACAGAAAATCTTGCACTACATGCAGACAACTGGCGAATGGGGCGTTACATTAATTTTGTACCTGCTCACTGACCTGCTTGTGTTCCAGTTGACTGTCACATCCCGTCATCGACATGTCCAGCGCCTCGCCGACATCATCGTCAGCCGTCACATCTCCCAGTCCCGTGTCTCCGTCATCGTCACCACCATCAGCCGTCTCCTGCATGTGACCCACACACACCCCTTCACTGTCCGGCCCCCCGGGGCCCCCCCTTCCCTCCTCATCCACAATCGTCAGTCGCTCATCGTTCTTGCCGACGATGACGTTGTTATCGCCGCCCGCCGAGTCGTCGATAACGGAGTCGATGTGGTCAATGGCCATGCGCGTCTCATCAGCAAAAGAGGATGGAGTGAGAGATCCATCAGAATGAGCGTCTGTTGCGTGATGACACGTTCTCACTCTGTCGGCTCTGGCACTCACTTCACATGGCGGGCTCTCCGGACAACTGTCGTCCGCTTCCCACTCCGGCTCCCCCAGTACACGACTCATGCCAAACGGATTCAAAGATCGTGGTAAACGGTTCGTACAAAATGTCGTCTGCTGCATTGTGTCACAAACAGTTTTTACATATGAGTTCCAAATGAATGTTGGTTCCTCAGTGACCTGTCTGTCTGTCTGTCTGTCTGAGTGTTGATTGTTCTTAATTAAGATGGCGCTCGGCTCCCGGTAAACTGTCAGTCATTCCGTGTCGCCGTATTCCATTAGTGGTCGCTCTCAAACACATGGGGCCCGGATGACGCCTGGAGACACCATGCGCGCTCTAGAGTCAACCTGACAAACGTTCACTGCTGATCCCACAACCCCACAACGTTCACTTGGCGCCGTGTGAAGACAAGCACGCAGACGACACAAACTGTCCAGCGACATAGACACTGAGGCAGTGTTGGTCAGTGCCAGTGCCGGACTGATACAGCGTCTGCTGACAGGGATCAGATGCTGAAGCGTTGTGATGACGACGTAGCGACCTATTGTAGTCACACAAAGCGGCCAGCAGAAAGTTCAACACCAAGCAAGTTGCTGCTGAATGGTTGGCTGCCTACTTTATACAAGTCACTACGGCTTGTTCGGCGCGCTGACTGACTGACAATCAAACCCTCTCTCTAGCTCTCTCTCTCTCTCTCTAGCTAGCTCTCTCTCTCTCTCTCTCTCAGCTGGCGGCGGACAGCTTGCAGCACCAACACAGGCCGTCCGGAGTGGCTTCCCCTACCCCAGTGCCTGTCACTCACGGCTGGCGTTGTCTGCTGGCCGTGGTCCCATTAGATAAACCACGCCCCTCTAGCCCGCCTTGACCAATAACAAGACGTCACTCAAACCATTGTTCCCCGCTACTAGCCTGCTTCTTGGTGGATCAATGACCCGAGCGGAAAACAACTTGTGCGATAGAGCTGCCCACTTCCTCGCACAGCCGCCCCTCTCTCTCTCTCTCTCTGTAACACTGGTTTCACGTTTGCTCAAGGCTGAACCGCCGCCGGGACCCGGCCGATGGTCTCTGCTTTGTTGTTGTTGTTGTTGTTTAGTGTTGCCGTCAGACCGGCATCAATTGTTAGCACTATCGTCAGTAGAGTCAGTAGATCTTAGTCAAGGGGAACGACTCGAAACTGGCACGAACGGCTGGAAACTGACACCTAGTCAGTAAGCACAACGTCAGTCACGGTCAGCACGGTGTTGTCAGTAAGACTGTCAGCACGGTGTTGTAAGACTGTCAGCACGGTGTTGTAAGACTGTCAGCACGGTGTTGTAAGACTGTCAGCACGGTGTTGTAAGACTGTCAGCACGGTGTTGTAAGACTTGTTGTTGTTTTGGTTTTTGTAGATTTGTTGTTGTTGTTTTTGCTTGTGTGTGTGTTTTGTTGTTGTTGGTTTTTATATTTGTTTTCGTTTTGTTGTTTGTCTTTGTTTTTGTTTTGTGTTTTTGTTTGTTTGTTTGTTTGTTTGTTTTTTGGTGGGGGATGTTTTTTAGTCGAGTTTTTTTTTGTTTTTCTTTTTTGGTTTGTTGTTGTTGTAGTTGTTTTTGTTTTTGTTTTGTTTTTTGTGAAGGGGGGAGATGGGGAGGGTACAGCTTGCGTAAAACTTGAGTGTAATAATAACGTAGACTAGGTATATTTTTTCAGCCACTGAGTCTGGTTATGACTGAGTACCGAGTCAGGTAACGCATTATATCAGTACTGACATGTACTACCTGCGGCCGTATACTTGTACTGCCCCCACACTATGCATGGTGACTCCACCCTGCAATAGACTGCTGTTTGTAGCAGACTATAGCCTGCAATAGACTGTAGCCTCCAATACACTGTAGCCCACACTGCACTAGACTAGCCTGTAACAGGTTACAGCCTGCAATAGACTATAGGCCCGTAATAGACTATAGTCTGCACTAGACGATCCTGTAACAGATCAGTTCAGTGTAGCCCGCTGCAGTCGACTGTAGTCTGCAATCAGGACGACGATAGACTGAAGTCTGCACTCGACTGGCCGTCAGTGACAAAGCTTGGCGTGTTCAAACAGCGTGATCCAGGGTGCACGTGCCAACACGCCAGTACTACAGATTACGCCCCCCTCTCTTTCTCTCTCTTGCCGCGGATTGCACAGTTCCTAGTGACAACAGACAAATTGGACACGCAAGTTGTGAATGACGGGTTAGCAAGAGGTATGTGTGTTTGTCGTGCAGGAGGGTGAGAGGGGAAGCCTGACACTAATAGTCGGCTGTTTGTGCCGGTGCTCGCCGAGTACATTCAACATTCACTTCATCACACACTTCACCTGTGTTGGCGCAATCGTGGGGTCCATACACCTTTCTTTATCAAACTGAATGCAGGATGGTTATGAAGACAGAATAAAGAACCTGGAAAGAATTTAAACGTCGAGAGACCAAACAGTTCCTGTCGCGTATCATATCCGTTCTCTACGCAGTTTGTGCGTCAGTCAGTTTTGGCTGCTCACTCACTCCAGTCCGCGCGCCGGTACTGATCCGACCAACGGACGACCACATGTAGTTTGATATGGCTGAGTGAAACATGGAAAGAAAGCAGTAAGTCCACTGACGTCATATGAGGGAAAAGACCATGACGTCAATGTCTTTCACCCCTTTTCCCATAAAATGACGTCACGTCATGGACATATTGTGTTTTGCCAGTATACGGCAGTAAAGGGGCGTGCGAGCGGCAGTGCTGGGTATCGGAACCGAGTGGCCGGGTGGTGGCGGGTTCGTCAGGCTATACATGGCACTCAGTACAACAACCCGACAACTGTCGCTGACGAATACTGGGTATACCGGCCGTATTTACACAGTACACGCAATAATTATTTTCACGACTGACAAACTGTCCGACAGGTACACGTACAGAACAGACAAACTTACTAACGACTGAAACTGATTTCACAGCCCAAGTGTCAGTTATTGACACCATCACTGATCCGGCGACTCACAGCCTGAATGCACTGTTTTCACGTACGTAACATTCAGTTTGTCGCCGGGGTCAGCAAGTCACAATACGCCAGTGTGCATGCTGAATTTAGCAAAAACTATCTGATATTCTGGTCGGTGCCGTGCCGAAACATCAATTATAGTGGTGCAAAACAGTAGAGACAGCCGGTACTGTCGGTTTCCCCCCGAGGCGCTGAAGAAAACCACTTCAGTCGTTTACCTGTTTCCTGTCGTTTTTTCCCCTGCAAAAAAAGATACAATCTGTTACATACTGACTGAAGCCGGAATGATTCGTAATACTTGCAGGTTTTGTTAGTCATTATATATAACTACTAGACTGTAGCAGCGTATGGCATAAAAATTTGCATTGGCCAGTTGGTGGAAGGGACACAACTCTTGAGTGCAGTAGACAGAGGATGAGTACAGTCATGTCACTACCGAACTTGCTCGGTTGCCGCATTGGTTAGACAGTTGGTTGTTGAGTTAGATAGTTGGCTGACATGAGGAGTTAGACGGTTGGCTGACATGATGTCAGAATTAGATAGTTGGCTGACACGAGTAGTAAGATAGCTGGCTTACAATTATGATGAGTTAGATAGTTGGTTGACTCGTTAGTTGAGACACGGAGTTGGTTGACTTGCTGGTTAGATAGCCGTTCCACTAGTCAGAGAAATTATTGGTTTGTGGGTTTGTTGTTCAGCCGGTTGGTGAAATGACTGGTTGGTCTAGTGGTTGATTGGTGAGATAGTTGGTTGGACTGGTTCATTCACTGCAAGTATGGTTGATTGGTCGTTTCGTTTGTTGACTACAGAATCTCTGGTCGTCTCAACTGTTCGTTATGTCTGATATTAGACAATGTCGAATGGGTGGGGGGTGGGGGGTGGGGTAAGGGGGGTAACCCTCTTACAGATCATACTCACTTCCAGACCCCGGCCTTTGTGTACTATTTATTTGTTTATTTGTCAGGGAACAAGCGCAAGGCAACACGAGTAATTCTTTATTGATGAGATGCAAACGGCGAGTTTGGTGCCGGCTGTGAAGTGATGTTATTTCATGTCGTCAATTGTTGTATGCCGATCGTCAACAAAGAGTGTTGGACAACTTTACTGTCTGTCGGCTTAACGTTGTATGCATAAACAGCACTAACTCGGTCGTCACCATCATCACTACACCACACAACCCGACACACACACAGAGGGAGCCACCGACACCTGGCTCAGTGTATAGATAATGTAGGACAGGAGGAGGGGAAATAACGGGCGCCACACGACAATTATTGTTGTCATAAACATGGCCCCGTGCTGGAATATCCCTTGATCCGTTGTGGACCACACAATGGCCGGGATGATTTTTAGTTAACCGTCGCCAGCTTGTTGTTGTGGATTCTACCGTGCGAAATATGCCGACATGTTTCTTGCCCTGTGTACAGACAGTCGGAACAAAGCGCTCTTTTCTATAATAGTCGCTATTCTCCAGCCTCTCCCAAAAATAATCGGTATTTGCCAACGTAAACCACCACTGAATAAATAAAATGTCACATATCTAAAGTGTTAGATACAGTATGTCGCTATGTTACAGTCATTTTCGGTTGTAGACCTACCGTGTTCATCTAAAATAAAGAGAGGTGATCACCAATGTCCGTCATCAAACGTCCTTTTTGGAAGAGGCATACACAAATTTTCAATCAAATTAAAACGAAAATCCACCTCAATTCAATATAACCGGGTGTCTCGTCTGAGATGCTAAGAAAATTGTCCTCCGCATCAACTTGAAAGTGTAAGCTTAACGTGACTGACGTGAAACCATAATCCGGCCATGCAATCCTGTTCAGCATATACTTGGAACTGGAAAAAACTAAAAGAAACCTTGACTGTTGATTGTAAACAACTCGTGTAGCATTGAACTGACTGCATGTAGCGGATTTCTAGAAATGTTCACATCGCCTCAGTCTGGTCGCCATGACAACACGGAAGCTACTGGACTGACAAGTGACGGGTTGAAGCTTGCCCGCGATGCTTCTGTCTGTGTGTTTGTCAGTGTGTCCAGAATCCGTCAGTGTGTCAGTGTGTGTGTCTAAATGTTGTGACGTAGGAACGGCCGGATTTGTTTCGGGCTGCAGTCTGATGGGAATCTCATTTGTTTGTTTTGTTTTTGCTTTTTGTCTTCTTTAGGCTTTTCCCTCCCCCTTCTCGTGTTCAGCTGCCGTTGTAGGAGTGAGAGGGGGACCGGTGTGACTTTCTAGTGGAACAGCCCTCACACTATGAAACTGGCCCCCTGCCGACTGCTAGTGCTCGCGAACAAAGCGTGGTGATAAAGTGATGCCGGGATACGGGGTTTATACCACACAGTCGGGCCGAACCTCACCACCCCCTCCCTACCCGCCACGCTGTGCCCGGACTGATAGACCATAAACTTACCTCATTAGCATGTTGCGTTTGGAAACAAGGGAGATGATCGGAAGGCTTTGTCGTCTGCTCTTTACTTTACACCATACACGGTAACTACAGCGGGAACTGAATGGGAAGCAGGCAGATCATAGTGTGTAGTAGTAGGCAGATCATAGTGTGTAGTAGTAGGCAGATCATAGTGTGTAGTAGTTGGCAGATCATAGTGTGTAGTAGTAGGTAGATCATAGTGTGTAGTAGTAGGTAGATCACAGTGTGTAGTGGTTGGCAGATCATAGTGTGTAGTAGTAGCCGGGCAGATCATAGTGTGTAGTAGTAGGCAGATCATAGTGTATAGTAGTAGGCAGATCATAGTGTGTAGTAGTAGGCAGATCATAGTGTGTAGTAGTAGGTAGATCATAGTGTGTAGTAGTAGGCAGATCATAGTGTGTAGTAGTAGGCAGATCATAGTGTGTAGTAGTAGGCAGATCATAGTGTGTAGTAGTAGGCAGATCATAGTGTGTAGTAGTAGGCAGATCATAGTGTGTAGTAGTAGGCAGATCATAGTGTGTAGTAGTAGGCAGATCATAGTGTGTAGTCAGTAGTAGGTAGATCATAGTGTGTAGTCAGTAGTAGGTAGATCATAGTGTGTAGTCAGTAGTAGGTAGATCATAGTGTGTAGTAGTAGGCAGATCATAGTGTGTAGTCAGTAGTAGGCAGATCATAGTGTGTAGTCAGTAGTAGGTAGATCATAGTGTGTAGTAGTAGGCAGATCATAGTGTGTAGTAGTAGGCAGATCATAGTGTGTAGTAGTAGGCAGATCATAGTGTGTAGTAGTAGGCAGATCATAGTGTGTAGTAGTAGGCAGATCATAGTGTGTAGTCAGTAGTAGGCAGATCATAGTGTGTAGTAGTAGGCAGATCATAGTGTGTAGTAGTAGGCAGATCATAGTGTGTAGTAGTAGGCAGATCATAGTGTGTAGTAGTAGGCAGATCATAGTGTGTAGTAGTAGGTAGATCATAGTGTGTAGTAGTAGGCAGATCATAGTGTGTAGTAGTAGGCAGATCATAGTGTGTAGTAGTAGGTAGATCATAGTGTGTAGTAGTAGGCAGATCATAGTGTGTAGTAGTAGGCAGATCATAGTGTGTAGTAGTAGGCAGATCATAGTGTGTAGTAGTAGGCAGATCATAGTGTGTAGTAGTAGGCAGATCATAGTGTGTAGTAGTAGGCAGATCATAGTGTGTAGTAGTAGGCAGATCATAGTGTGTAGTCAGTAGTAGGCAGATCATAGTGTGTAGTCAGTAGTAGGCAGATCATAGTGTGTAGTAGTAGGCAGATCATAGTATGTAGTAGTAGGCAGATCATAGTGTGTAGTAGTAGGCAGATCATAGTGTGTAGTAGTAGGCAGATCATAGTGTGTAGTAGTAGGTAGATCATAGTGTGTAGTAGTAGGCAGATCATAGCGTGTAGTAGTAGGCAGATCATAGTGTGTAGTAGTAGGCATATCATAGTGTGTAGTAGTAGGCAAATCATAGTGTGTAGTAGTAGGCAGATCATAGTGTGTAGTAGTAGGCAGATCATAGTGTGTAGTAGTAGGCAGATCATAGTGTGTAGTAGTAGGCAGATCATAGTGTGTAGTAGTAGGCAGATCATAGTGTGTAGTAGTAGGCAGACCATAGTGTGTAGTAGTAGGCAGATCATAGTGTGTAGTAGTAGGCAGATCATAGTGTGTAGTAGTAGGCAGATCATAGTGTGTAGTAGTAGGCAGATCATAGTGTGTAGTCAGTAGTAGGCAGATCATATTAGTGTGTAGTCAGTAGTAGGCAGATCATAGTGTGTAGTAGTGTAGGCAGATCATAGTGTGTAGTAGTAGGCAGATCATAGTGTGTAGTAGTAGGTAGATCATAGTGTGTAGTAGTAGGCAGATCGTAGTGTGTAGTAGTGATCATAGTGTGTAGTAGTAGGCAGATCATAGTGTGTAGTAGTGATCATAGTGTGTAGTAGTGATCATAGTGTGTAGTAGTAGGCAGATCATAGTGTGTAGTAGTAGGCAGATCATAGTGTGTAGTAGTAGGCAGATCATAGTGTGTAGTAGTAGGCAGATCATAGTGTGTAGTAGTAGGCAGATCATAGTGTGTAGTCAGTAGTAGGCAGATCATAGTGTGTAGTAGTAGGCAGATCATATTAGTGTGTAGTCAGTAGTAGGCAGATCATAGTGTGTAGTAGTAGGCAGATCATAGTGTGTAGTAGTAGGCAGATCATAGTGTGTAGTAGTAGGCAGATCATAGTGTGTAGTAGTAGGCAGATCGTAGTGTGTAGTAGTGATCATAGTGTGTAGTAGTAGGCAGATCATAGTGTGTAGTAGTGATCATAGTGTGTAGTAGTGATCATAGTGTGTAGTAGTAGGCAGATCATAGTGTGTAGTAGTAGGCAGATCATAGTGTGTAGTAGTAGGCAGATCATAGTGTGTAGTAGTAGGCAGATCATAGTGTGTAGTAGTAGGCAGATCATAGTGTGTAGTAGTAGGCAGATCATAGTGTGTAGTAGTAGGCAGATCATAGTGTGTAGTAGTAGGCAGATCATAGTGTGTAGTAGTAGGCAGATCATAGTGTGTAGTAGTAGGCAGATCATAGTGTGTAGTAGTGATCATAGTGTGTAGTAGTGATCATAGTGTGTAGTAGTAGGCAGATCATAGTGTGTAAGACTGGGCACACCGTGACCGGCTGACTGACACGTGCAGCAACTGACTGATTTCATCATGACAGTGAAATTTGAAGTTGTAACCTCTCCATGTTCTGTCTGTCTGATCAGTACACGTCTCTTACCGTGGTTCCAGTAAAGTAAAAGTCAGGTCATGACGACGGATGTCTGTAGGACTGAATAGGATGAAGAACAAAGTGTACTGACCGACAGCGGCTCTAGGGAAATCAGTACTGATACCAAAAGGCTGAAACACTGACTGACAGGCTTAGAGGACAGCAGACAACAACCAGTTACACTGATTGGTCCCCGTTTCTGTTTTGTTGTTGTTGTTGTTGTTGTTGTTTTGATACTGGATGTCATGTTTGTTGTAATGACTAGGTAGAGCGTGCATCATGACTCTGATTCCCCTCTCACGACTGACGTGCTCAGTCAGCTGTGGCCCACCTATCAGTGCAGGTACAGGTATCTGGGATGCTGACAAAGAGTGAATCAATACAAAACGGTCGCAACACATTACACTCCTCAACGTCTGTTTTGTCATCACTGTAGTTCTTCTTTCATCTTTAACGAAAAGCAAAATGCATCACTGACGTACAGTGTTGAAATAGAGATGGTCAGAGCGTATGCTGTGTGTAGTGACTGTGACTCGGTGGACGGGCAGCGCATGAATGTAAAACTACCATGGTTGTCAACTGTCCGGGTCTTTGTGTCCAAATTTGGCATTAAACACACGTTTTTGTAACCCCTCCGACGCCATTTTGTTTTATAGCCACCGCCAGGGGTCGCTGACCCGCAATTTGCTTCATGGCCTCAAACGCTGCCTGGTGGATTTACGGGCAAGGAAGGGAGAGAAGTACCCAGCACGGGACGCGGAGTTGTGTCCCTTGCCATGCTGAGTGTCCTGCATGTGGGACGTTTAACAACTTGTGCACGTGCACCCAGCGTGTGTTGGACAGTACCGGACCCCTGGTGATGAACTGTGATGCCGGTGGCCAGTGTCTGAACGAAGGAAGAGAACAGACCACAAAGTACACAGGACTTGAAACATAACAAATACACGTATTGTCGTGTGTGGAGTTTCATGTGTAGCATTTAGCCCGTTTTTTTTTTTTTTTTTTTTTCATGAACGGTGACAGACGGTTCAGACAATGCCGTAACGGCAGGCAGAGTTTGGCCATGTACAGTAATTGTTCAAAATAAATAAATAAATAAATAAATAAATAAAATAAATTCGTGTTTCTAAGTACACACACAAGAGTGCTCGAGAACAGGTTTTATACAGTGTAAGTTATTTCGGCTGTACACATATAACTCTGTAGAACGGTTTTGTCATTCCCCGTCTCCCCTGTTAAGTCTCTACTCTCGTTTGTTCATTGCTTCCTCTTGTGTGCGACTGGAACCAACGCTGACCCTAAATCTGACGTCATCACCAACAACTTGACTCTGAGGTCACTGAAGCGCAGCCTCCGTTTTAATGACGTGTTTCCGAAACAAAGTAAGAGATGAGTCTCGGTCAAGATTTCTCTGTCTCGCCCCCTCCTCCCACCCCCCCCCCCCCACCCCCCACTTCATCCTCAGCATCCATCTACCGCCGTCCACTGAGCTCTTGTCCGCCATTGTCCACCAGGGGGCGCGGCACTACCAACGCCAAGGGAGGCAATTTGTGCAGCACTACAACCGTCCTAGCAGACGACCCGCACCTCCAGAGCGAGGCTAGGGTGAACCTTGACATGACCTATGAGGGTCAGCCACACCAGGTGACGGGAAAGGTCGGTAGTGACGAGTGTTTGGATCGTGAGGTCACAGTTGGAAGGGAAACAATCATTATGGGTGCTGTCCCTTGATGAAGGGCTTGCCAAACACTGAGAGCCGTTTATGGGAAGAAGAAATTGGAATCTGAACAATACACCGCCATTTTCTGATCTGAACTGGCAGAGGACGGAGGTTTAATTGCAAAGCGGTTCAATGATTACACTGAAGGTCTTCGTTCTGCCGGACAACACACACACACACACACACACACACACACACACACACACACACACACACACACACACACACACACACACACACACACACACACATGTAATAATCATCAACAGAAATGCTGTTCGCGCTTGAGGCGTTTGTTTCAGGAATGGGGTAAGGGGGGAGGGGGAACCTGACGGGAAGATATACATCTATTGTCTCTTTCTTTTTGTCTCGATATTTCGACTGGTCGTCCCTCCTGCAAATGCTGACGACCTGGTATACCTAACTAACTTAAACTGAACAGTGTTGGCGAACCTTCGAGATTATACAGCGGTAAAGTTCTTCGTAATGTTGACACCAGCGCTTTGTGTCAGGGCAGTCATAGTATGCTGTACATACTTTGCGAAGAACAGAAGAAATCCGAACAAACACATCGTTTATTGAGACTGTTTGTTCTAGCTGTTGACACATGTGAAATCTGTTCCTACAGAGTGAGTGAGTGAGAGAGAGAGAGAGAGAGAGAGAGAGAGAGAGGTTGGGGTTTTCGTCGAAACACTTCTTCTTCTTCTTTCTATTTTTTTAAACTACTACGTTATTGTTCCTATGGTAAAATTCGGGCTGCTTTTCCCGAGGCAAGCGCGTCGCCGCGGTGCAGCGCTACCCAATACCTAGCCTATTGTTCAGTTTTGCTGGGGGATGAAAGCCGGATAACCAGGAGCGCCGGTAGCCAGGAAAAAACCGGTATCCGACATATCACAAGCTCGACCTGGGCTCGAACACACGCTTCACCGCCGTGACAGAGGTGACAGCCGTTCAGCAGCGCTGCAGCTAAGTCCGACGTGATACCAATTAGACCACCGCTCACCTTCTTCTCCTTCTGTCTCTTCAAGCGGACCCCGAAGGCCCAAGAGCCGCGCGTGGTTTCTATTTCTGTCGGTGCTGTATCATACGGACCCTCGCTGTCATAAAGACTGTATGAATTGTCTGAGGCACTGATTGTGAAACACGGCCAACATTGTGAATCACCGGACAACATCGTGAAACACTGGACAATATTATAAAAGACCGGACAACAATGTGAAACACCGGACAACAATGTGAAAAACCGGACAACATTGTGAATCACCGGATAACATCGTGAAACACTGGACAACATCATCTAACACCGGACAACATCTTGAAACACCGGACAACATCGTGAAACACCGGACAACATCGTGAAACACCGGACAACATCGTGAAACACCGGACAACATCGTGAAACACCGGACAACATCGTGAAACACCGGACAACATCGTGAAACACCGGACAACATCGTGAAACACCGGACAACATCGTGAAACACCGGACAACATCGTGAAACACCGGACAACATCGTGAAACACCGGACAACATCGTGGAACACCGGACAACATCGTGAAACACCGGACAACATCGTGAAACACCGGACAACATCGTGAAACACCGGACAACATCGTGAAATACCGGACGACACGAACAGTAACAGAGTTTGCAGAGAGAGTGTAAGAGAAATCTGTAAGTGTGGCTAATGATGAAGCGTGGCGTTCTACAGAGTGAACTAAACACGGTAACCAGACACGTGTTAGTGTAGAGCGGGGTGACATTATCTCATGATGGAAATGTCAATGGGCTTATTATCCATAGTATCAAGCGGCGCTTTCTGTTTTGTGTAGGTTGATGGTCAGCAAGATACACAACACTACTGTGACCAGCACGGGCCCGGGAAACTGGTGTAACGTATGTTGAAGGAAACACCCGTGGCTGTTGTTTCAACAACACCGAACAAAACAAACCATGATAGTGTGTAATACTGTGTGTCCAGCACCTAACACGAGACATCCGTCCTATGCACCGGTCGAGTAAAGTTGTTCAGTCAGTTAGATCTAGGTTAGATCTTGCTATTGTCGGTCAGATCAGTGTGCAGAAGACAGTTCTGTCTGCTCAGTTTCTCAACGCGGGACTCTAGCTAGAGTCCTTGGTTCCCCTGACACTGGCACGAGTGTGACCAAGGACATATAAATCATATTGATAATTATGCAAATTATCAGTTTTACTCAGGCTTGACCTTCAGCCTGTTTCCTCAGACACGTGCGCCTGCGCATGACGTCATAAAGTGCATGCAGCAAATGTCAGACGTGCTAACTAATTACACAAACAACTGATTCCCATCACTCCACGTTCCCCCCTCCTTACCACCCCGGGGCCAAGGGAACGCGTGGGACGGGACTCACCCACGCTCACTGCCCGACCCCCGGGTCAGCGACACAATATTAGCATGGCGGTAGTGGGTGGAGGGTCAGAGTGAGTGAGTGTAGTTGTGTTTCATCTTGTGTTGTGTCGGGCTGTGACTGAAATGTCACGTAATGCAAGGTCAGCCATCAGCAGACTCACTGCCGTATAGCCCCTACTCTACCTCCACTGTCCTCAGCAGACTGCCGTATAGCCCCTACTCTACCGCCACTGTCCTCAGCAGACTGCCGTATAGCCCCTACTCTACCTCCACTGTCCTCAGCAGACTGCCGTATAGCCCCTACTCTACCTCCACTGTCCTCAGCAGACTGCCGTATAGCCCCTACTCTACCTCCACTGTCCTCAGCAGACTGCCGTATAGCCCCTACTCTACCTCCACTGTCATCAGCAGACTGCCGTATAGCCCCTACTCTACCTCCACTGTCCTCAGCAGACTGCCGTATAGCCCCTACTCTACCTCCACTGTCCTCAGCAGACTGCCGTATAGCCCCTACTCTACCTCCACTGTCATCAGCAGACTGCCGTATAGCCCCTACTCTACCTAAGAATATTTTGACGTCATTGACGCCATCCTTGGGCGTTCTTACTTTCTCATGAAAGTGAGTGTAGATTACTTTTGACATCATTGTCATATAGGGCTCTGGGAAGGAAAATTAGCACCATTTCGCCGGAAACATCTTTCGCAGTCGCAATTTCACTCAAATTTTCACTTCTGTCGTGTTCGCCAGGCCTTTCAAGCAATGTCAATGGCTGAATAAAAGTTAGGTCGACAGATTGTGAATATGTATTTACCGAAACTATTTAGCAAACAAATTTCCAGAGAATATTCCCCAGAAATCGTATTACGACTAAAACCCCAAACGCACTATACTCATTGAACCTGGTGAGTGGAGCCGTAGACTGCCGACTTCAGTTCTCGACTATACATGTATGATGTAAGCTACATACAGTGAGATGGGAGAAGGAGTGATTTGTGTTGAACTTTGTGCGTTCCCCTGAAGGTCGTGTGTTTCCCACGCGCTGTGACACAAACGTACACACACTGCACGTCATGCAACCCACACTACGACCGGCTGGCCGCCATTACAGGCCAAATCACCCGGAAAATGGTCCGCTTCCGCAATTGGCGACTATTATGAAATGGAAATGTCGTGGCCGCAGTTTGTTCTGGTAAATACAGGGATGAGAAACACGACAGGCAACATTTACACTGTGTGGTGCCACTCTCAGCGCGCCGCGGCCCGGCGCCGCTATAAACAACAAACCGGAGGCTGGGGACAAGAAGCCGGACGGGGACTGGGGACTGGGGACTACGGACAGACTGACAATTAGTGACTGTTGCCAATAGACACGGAAATACAACCACTGAAACAGTGTCTGTTTAAACACCAGCAGCATTTCACAAACAATCGGTCACAAGAACACACGACTGATTTGGATGAGTAATCTGTTACCTAAATACTAGAATCCTACAACTGCCTTGACCCTCCCTACAACTGCCCTGACCCTCCCTACAACTGCCCTGACCCTCCCTACAACTGCCTTGACCCTCCCTACAACTGCCCTGACCCTCCCTACAACTGCCCTGACCCTCCCTACAACTGCCTTGACCCTCCCTACAACTGCCCTGACCCTCCCTACAACTGCCTTGACCCTCCCTACAACTGCCCTGACCCTCCCTACAACTGCCCTGACCCTCCCTACAACTGCCTTGACCCTCCCTACAACTGCCCTGACCCTCCCTACAACTGCCCTGACCCTCCCTACAACTGCCCTGACCCTCCCTACAACTGCCCTGACCCTCCCTACAACTGCCCTGACCCTCCCTACAACTGCCCTGACCCTCCCTACAACTGCCTTGACCCTCCCTACAACTGCCCTGACCCTCCCTACAACTGCCCTGACCCTCCCTACAACTGCCTTGACCCTCCCTACAACTGCCCTGACCCTCCCTACAACTGCCCTGACCCTCCCTACAACTGCCCTGACCCTCCCTACAACTGCCCTGACCCTCCCTACAACTGCCTTGACCCTCCCTACAACTGCCCTGACCCTCCCTACAACTGCCCTGACCCTCCCTACAACTGCCCTGACCCTCCCTACAACTGCCCTGACCCTCCCTACAACTGCCCTGACCCTCCCTACAACTGCCCTGACCCTCCCTACAACTGCCCTGACCCTCCCTACAACTGCCTTGACCCTCCCTACAACTGCCCTGACCCTCCCTACAACTGCCCTGACCCTCCCTACAACTGCCTTGACCCTCCCTACAACTGCCCTGATCCTCCCTACAACCGCCCTGACCCTCCCTACAACTGCCTTGACCCTCCCTACAACCGCCCTGACCCTCCCTACAACTGCCTTGACCCTCCCTACAACTGCCCTGACCCTCCCTACAACTGCCTTGACCCTCCCTACAACTGCCTTGACCCTCCCTACAACTGCCTTGACCCTCCCTACAACTGCCCTGACCCTCCCTACAACTGCCTTGACCCTCCCTACAACTGCCTTGACCCTCCCTACAACTGCCTTGACCATCCCTACAACTGCCTTGACCCTCCCTACAACTGTATTATGTATAAGGGGCAAACCAGTGATCAGTATCCAACTCCTGAGTCTGAGTATCGTCACATGTATCACCAAGAACCTTAAAAAGAAAACGAAATTGCACGGAACGTACTGATCACCCCGAAACTATTCCGGCAAGACGTAACTCGTAACACACAAGTGTACACTGACACCGTCATACAAAATATGTTCAAGCAAAAGGGCGAGAAATCTGCCCATACTCCAGCAGTTAAATATACTCATCCTTCTTAGTCGACTTCAGCAATTTTCAATATAACTTCAAGCAGATACTGTCGAACAGGCATATCTCCGTATCTCCAGGCACAGGTAGGGGCGGACGATGGGACAAAGCAAGGTCTATCTAAGTATACGAACTGTTGGGAATGAGAGATGCTCTCACAATGTCTGCTCCTCTCACTGATTCAGTTACCAGCTGCATGGAAATGACGAGACGTGAAATCACGCGACAAATGAGATGTTTCAGTCTGTGATTGGCTGTGGATTAATGTCTGTGTAAGCTGTCGTCGACAGAAGCTGCCGAACTCGTAACTAAGGTGTCCCGTTTCCTAGCGACCAGCCGGTCCAGTAACTAAGGTGTACTGTTACCTAACGACCAGCTGACGCACGTCTAATTCATGTGGCCGTGTTTGCTAGGATCTTCTGTTTCACACCACACGTACGTCACACAATTACTGGTAAACGGAGCTGAACATAACAGCCTGGTCATACTCTCTCTCTCTCTCTCTCAAATCGACTTGCACGTCGTTCAGTGCTCTGAAGTCTCTATCTTTCGAGTGTGAGAGATATTCGACAAGGTCCATCAGTTTAGTAATTCGTTATTCAGTTCATTTATTTCTTTCCCTAAGGTCCGGCATATTGCAACACTTCAAGAGACATCGTTCACTTTCAGTTGTAGTCAACATCTTGTTTTTGTTACTTAGCAAATACCAGATTGTGTTCAATCCAGTATTCACAGCGCCTTAACGACGGCGTCTTGTGGTCGTGTTTTATTCTGACATCACGTGATCAGTTACACAAAATGGCGATGTCCAGATTTTCCTTTGGTTTTCTGTGGGCTGTTGAAGTGTAAAGCAAGAGGTTATGGTCTTGCTACGTGAAGACATTACTGATCATGTTCAGCAAACCCACCTCACCATTGTCTCACGGCAAAGTTTTTACGCAGTAGTTCCAGGTAGGAGCGCCAGAAAACAAATGATTTCCCGCCTGGCAATTAGCTGACAGAGTTACCGGCCCTGTCAGGGTGGATAATCTTGTGAAGCTATCGTCTTACCAAGGGACCTCACTCCCGCTACTGCATCCCGCTTTATGGCGCGGAGAGTGAGTCGAGTTCTGTCATTAGAGTGTAATGAGTGATGTTATTATTCAAATCACCGAGTCGACACGCCACGTGATCCCTAACGGACCCGTGGGTTATCCATCTCTGCTGCATCAACGGTGGGGACAATGAGACAAAGACACGGCTAACTTGTCCTCCAGTCAAGCTCGGTTTACAACCATCAGAATTTCAAAACGATTGCTGGCGGGTTCCGTTTCCTCACAACTGAATAAGAGTTTTTCTAACTCAGAAAACAGAGAACCTAGATGGGCCGGTTCACTCCACAGTGCCGTCGGGACAATGTGGAATTTCAAATTTCAAAACAGAAGTCAGAACTGATATGAACACTGATGCTGAATTTCAGTCAGAACTTGAACCTACATTTCAAATTCCATATCTGATGCAGCACCCGTTGCCGACCCCAGATCAAAGAGAGGCGGTGAGTGAGCACCGCACACATGTCGAGTCGACGGCTGTAGTGGTTGTCGATGGTCAAT
>JACVVK020000151.1:107500-110000 GCA_018292915.2 Batillaria attramentaria
GAACTTCTAGACTCCAGAGTGCAGTCCCTTTTCGGCGGGGCGTGAAAATGTGACTGCTTACAGCCAGCGCCATTTTCAAAAATGGCGAATTTTTTTTTTTAGAAAGGCGAAGACTTGTGTGTCATATGAATCGATTTGAAACGAAGTCTTGAATATCCGACCACTTTTGGTTTGGGCAAAATCTTTGCCAGCGAACAATTATTGTTGCGCTTTGATGGCACTGTTTACGTGGTACACTGATCCAACAGGATATGAATAAACGGCAAGGGGGTTGCACTCTGACAGGCCAAGGGGTTGCACTCTACAGGCAAGTATTATTGCACGGTGCAGACGATCACGTACCTGCTTTGTGGCGGAATAAGAGACGATTACAAAAGCATACACACCCGTGCTCTAGGACTGAATGTAATATAGATCTGTCCATTCAGACAGAGACATGTTATGGATGTCTCTGATTCAGAAACACGCCTACTTTCACTCTGAAGACAACCTGACATCACTTGCGCCATTGAGGATCCCTCTGGGTTCAAAGCTGGTCAAGGATGACATAGTGCGCGACCTTGTGTTTAAGAGCGCCGAGACAATTTAGGCCCGTCATGGTAGCGCAGTGAGCGCCATTTCCCCACCGTGCACAGAGGTACTTTCCACTGAAAGACTCTGTGCCCCAGAGAGTGGAGAACTTCATGCACCGCTTCTCGCTGATCTGTCACGCTCTTCGGTTGCTTTCCTTGTACGACTACACTGATTGTACAAACATCACAGGTTAAGTCATTATAAAAAGTAACAAAATCACTGGTACATATTCATGTAAGATGACTACAATTTTAAACAAGTGATCTTTGTTTTTAATTTAGTTATGCCGAGAACCTTTAACTTGAAGAGATGACCGTGCTCAGTGATAGGAGGGACTGAATCACGTGACGAAAACTGCGGAGTGAAGACTCCGGATACCGGCGTGGCCAACAGTTTCATTATCATCATTTTTTCATGTTGCAATGCTGTGAGACAGATTTTAGGAAACTAGTTGGCAAAGGACATGAGTATTGTTGTGCAGTAGAATGGGTTACTGAGTTACATCAGTGAGTGAGTGAGTGAGTGAGTGAGTGAGTTTTTAAGGCTTAAAGCCGCGCAAACCACAAAGACTAATTCCCGGCCGATTCTGCACTACATCATTGAAAAAAAAAATGTAACGTTGGACAAAGGATGCTAACTGGTCCGGCTACGGGGCAATATAAACCTAGGACATGCAGGAGACGCTGCACCGTCATGCTAATTTATCGAACTCCCGGTTACAAAAAAGCGTAGAAAACAAATAACAATTACAACTGGGTAAAACAAAGATAAATACTAAGCGCATATACAGCAAATATTGAGTTGCATCAGTACTTGTTCACGTAACTTCGTGTTCAATTCAGTTTACACATACGATGATGGCTGGTGTCACGTGATCCGCTGCAGTCGTCTACTGCCAGTCAACGGACCAGCGACTTACACGAGTATTGGGTGGAGGGGGTTGGGGCGGAGGGGGTTGGGGGTGGGTGGGTGGGCGTGACACGTGTTATCATTTATTAATAAGATGCATCGTTGTGAATAAAAGAGTGCAACTATTACCATGACAACGCAGGATAATGACAGGGTGTCAACACTGAACCATTCATTCGTCATTAACTGCCGGGACAAAACTGAATGGAGCAGTAGAATTAATTTACACTCATAATCAGCTCACCTGTCAGTGATAAAGTAAGAGCTACATGTATTTCAAATCATGAAGTTACTAACAAAGGGCAGCAGACTGTGGATAATGTGATATTATAATAATAATTAATGACAGCGATTCAGAGTTGACAAAGGAGGGCGTGGGTGACGGGCGGGAGGGGGGGGGGGTGTCATGTATTGCTTTGTATAGTTGGTGGTATAGATGAACTCTGATGTGGATGTTTCACAGATGGACAGGCTAGTGTAGTGCTAGTGTATCTGCAGTCAGGTGTAGAGGCTAGTGTAGAGGCTAGTGTAGATGCTAGTGTAGAGGCTAGTGTAGAGGCTAGTGTAGAGGCTAGTGTATTTGCATTAGGTTCTCAAAACTGAGAACTGTCGTGTTGGAATGTTGATCTATTTTCCTCTAGCAAGTTCAGTCTTGTAGAACGAAACTCATGACGTCTGGTTGAAGGTCAAAACAACACTGTTCGCCGGCCACAGTTTGGGTTCAGCGCCAAATCATTTCCAACAACAAAAGTAAAATGTACACTGACCACATCGCCCTTTGCCGGTAAACCTGCTCACAGTTCGGGAACAAACTGAACACGAGTCAGACACCAGACGATTTCATCCACTTCCCGCTGCTTGGTTCAGATTTTTCCCTTCTTGTTTTCTTTTCTTTTTTCCACATCAGTTTCCGATATTCTGCAGGTATCAATTACACTGGAAGTTAGCAATTTTGTGTCACTTTTGTCTTTAAATCAGTGTTGCGCTGCCGCACGTCAGTGACTCGAGACCGGCGAGT
>JACVVK020000151.1:112500-140000 GCA_018292915.2 Batillaria attramentaria
AAGAGTTTGGCCGGGGGAAAAAAATTCGTTGGCAATAACCGAGTTTTCTTATATCCGAGTTGCTTATATCCGGCGTCCACTGTATTGTCTTAGGTGATCGGGATTGTCTTTTACTCATGTCACAGAAGGCGAGATTGTCTTTTAGGCGGTCGGCGGGATTGTCTTTTAGGCGGTGATCGGGATTGTCTTTTACTATTGTCACAGAAGGCGGGATTGTCTTTTATGCGGTAGGCGGGATTGTCTTGTAGGCGGTGATCGGGATTGTCTTTTACTAATTGTCACAAAAGGCAGGATTGTGAACGATGGTGATAGGTGACGATTCCGCCGTGTATGCCCGTTTGACATACCCACAGACCTTGTTATGACGATGTTAGTGTGTTTGTTAGCGTGTTGGCATGGGTTAGGGTTAAATTTCACAAAGACTCGGAGCCGGGATTGTCTTTTAGGCGGAGGGCGGGATTGTTAGCGATAGTCATAAGCAAGCATACACTGAATTTTGTTTGTTTGTTTGTTTGTTTGTTTGTTTGTTTGTTGACAACAGAATACTCTGTGTAGTTTGCAAGCGCCGTGAGTGTGTGTGTGTGTGTGTGTGTGTGTGTGTGTGTGTGTGTGTGTGTGCGTGTGCGTGTGCGTGTGTGTGTGTGTGTGGCTGCCGGGTGGCTGAGTTGCCGGGTGTGTTGGTGACTGGGTGGTCATGTGGCTGGGTGGATGAGTGCGGGTCGGACCATTAACTTTTCTCATCTTGAACCAGCGGCGCCTTGCACTGATCGACGTCAAGTCACAGTTGTCATGAGACACGTCAATGTCAGTCAAACAAGAGCAGTGCAAGTTGTCACTTTAGTTCCCACAGTTGTGTCGGAGTAGAGGGTGAAGGTCGCGGGCTGTGACACATTGCGGCACCGCCATCATTACTATATTACGTGGTCATTACCCGATACACCGACACTCTACACAACATGTACAGTCAGTGCACGATTTGAGATTACAGTCCCCGATTTTCGGCGATATACTTTCATCGAGCTACTTTCGTACACCGATCAATTTCACTCAATTTTTCACTTATGCCGAGACTTTCACGCTTTCCAAATTTTCGTGAATAGTTGCATAAAGAATGAAGTCGGTAGATTTTGAATGTTTAGTTGCAGCTTGCCGCGCTGGTCGTGTGGTCAGGGTTTCAGCCGCTCTCTCACAGTGTGTCTTCATCCCTACACTACTCCGGTGGGCTGGTGGAGGAGGGAGGGAGGGAGGAGGGATTGTAACCTGAATGCCCAGACAGTAGTGGCATCACATAGATATTACTACTGCTACTGTAACTACCGTGCTACTCAGTCACTGTGCACATTCACTACCACTACTACTACTGCTGATTACTAGACTACCTCGTCTACTACTACTGCTACTACCACCACCACTACTACTACAACCACTATTGCTACTACTGCTGCTGCTGCAGCTACTACTACTACTACTGCCACTACTACTACTTCTATGGCTACTACCACTACTGCTACGTACTATACTACTACTACTGCTACTGCCACTACCATTGCTCAGCAGTATTGCTACTACTACTGCTACTACTACTAATCCTACTGCTAATACTACCTCTACTCAGTACAGCTACTACTACCACTACTACTACTACTGCTACTACCAACCTAACTCTGCTACTGCTACTTCTACTACTACAATCGGACATAATCTCTACATTTGTACACCATTCCTCAGCAGACCAGTTGACTCGGGTCCTCTATTTCACGGCCTAAAAGACAATCCCGCCAACCGCCTCAAGGACAATCCCGCCTTCTGTGACAATAGTAAAAGACAATCCCGATCACCGCCTAAAAGACAATCCCGCCATCTGTGACAATAGTAAAAGACAGTCCCGATCACCGCCTAAAAGACAATCCCGCCTACAGCCTAAAAGACAATCCCGCCTTCTGTGACAACAGTAAAAGACAATCCCGATCACCGCCTAAAAGTCAATCCCGCCTACAGCCTAAAAGACAATCCCGACTTCTGTGACAATAGTAAAAGACAATCCCGATCACCGCCTAAAAGACAATCCCGCCTACAGCCTAAAAGACAATCCCGCCTTCTGTGACAATAGTAAAAGACAATCCCGATCACCGCCTAAAAGACAATCCCGATCACCGCCTAAAAGACAATCCCGCCTTCTGTGACAATAGTAAAAGACAATCCGGATCACCGCCTAAAAGACAATCCCGCCTTCTGTGACAATAGTAAAAGACAATCCCGATCACCGCCTAAAAGACAATCCCGCCTTCTGTGACAATAGGAAAAGACAATCCGGATCACCGCCTATAAGACAATCCCGCCTTCTGTGACAATAGTAAAAGACAATCCCGATCATCTGCGCGTAAATACAGGTCTCTAAATCTATAATGAGGCGGTTTACGCTACAAGCCGGGTTCAACCCGAGTTCACCTCAACTCAGGATGGACTAAGGATGGACTCGGGATGGACTCAGGATGGACTCAGGATGGACTCGGGATGGACTCGGGATGGACTCAGGATGGACTCGGGATGGACTCTATCGGGTGAATAGCGTTGACACTACATTCTCTGCTAGTCTAACCCTGACAATGAAGTAGAACAAGTAGGCAAAACATACGTCATGCCCGCCGTCATGCCTTGACGAAAGCACCATTATTATCATAACCCCAGCTGCATGTTTAGATCTGAAAAGCGAGTTGGCCCTGGACCCGGTCCGTAGAAGAGTTAAACCCGTGTCGCTTTTAACCCGAGTTGGTTAAATGTAAACACACCAACCCGGGTCCAACCCAGTAAAATCAGTTGTCAAGTGTAAACACTAAACAGCCTCAGTGTTTACTACTTTCTTGTAAACAGGCAATTCCCACAACGTTTGTTCGAAAATGAACGTTTATTTACGCGTTTTTCAGTGTCCAGATTTGAGTTCACCCAAATACTGATGTTCAAACAATGTGTCTTTCTCGGTACCTACGTTACGAAGGATTCCACAATGTTTCGCCGCGTGAAGCAGAAACTGTGGAACTACAGACTGAGAAGCACTCGTAACTGACCGACAACACATATTCTGGAATTGCCCAAACCTGACAATACCTATCCTTTCCAAACAAGTACTTTCACGTCATTTACTGACGTCATTTTTCTTACTGTCGCACGAAAGAGCGAGACTACGCTTGACATCAGTGTGTATTTGACGCTCTCTTTCGTCTAGCACCGACTAGAGACACATAATGACGTCACTCAGATCCTCAATTTCGTAATGATTGATGTCAAAACTTTCGTTCGGCAATGATGAGCTCCAGTGAAATACAAAATGGCAGAAACCAATTGCGGGGAAGCTTGACCATGACCTTCGTGTATGCAAGCCTCGTCCTATTGCTTTGTGAGTACTAGTTCATGATTTTAGCCTGCAGTATTTGACAGTAGTGAGCCGCCACCATTCATACAGTATCTAATACTCTACAGACTCGGCGTTCAGAGAAAACAGTGCGAAAAGGGTCAGTGTAGGTGCTTGCTTTTGTCTTCCATCCCTTGTGATGGTGGTGTATTGCCATAGAAGTCATGGCTACTGTTCTTGTTGTTGTTGATGGTGTTGATGTTGATAATGTTGTTGTTGTTGTTGTTGTTGGTAATGCTGTTTACTCGTTGATCTTGAATACTGTCATCGCCAGGGAAGCTGAGCGAAGTTGTTTAGTGTAGGCCACCAAGCAGCAGTACTTCATCTCCTGTAGTCGACATGAAACAAAAGTGCAAACGCTTTGCCGCGTGGCTGTATTACAGTATGCCAGATACTGCACTGAGACAAGACGCTTGCCAACCATTGTGAGATGCGTGCGCCCTCAGGCGGGGAGACAACTACATTTAACCGCTAAACAATTCGTCTGCTACACATAACTGCCAGTGCACTGGGCCAGGAGATGAGGACCCTTGCACAAAATTAATTATTTCTTTCACCAAAAAAAAAAAAGTATATTGTCGCGATCAGGAAACCACAGAGATGTGTCATTCTAGTGGCTCAGGCAGGTTGTACGTGTTACGTCTTTCTATGTTGTGTGAGTAGGTTGTGTGTACGTCATTCTAATTTATATGAATCAGGTTGTATTACGTCAATCTGTGTCAGGCTGTATTACGTCATTCTACATTGAGTCAGGTTGTATTACGTCACTCTAGCTCTATGGTGTCTGATTCATGTTTTATTACGTCACTGTATGTTATCTGAGTCAGTTCTACTACGTCAATCTATGTCGTCTGAGTCAGGTTGTATTACGTCACTCTGTGTCGTCTGAGTCAGGTTGTATTACGTCACTCTGTGTCGTCTGAGTCAGGGTGTATTACGTCACTCTGTGTCGTCTGAGTCAGGTTGTATTACGTCACTCTGTGTCGTCTGAGTCAGGGTGTATTACGTCACTCTGTGTCGTCTGAGTCAGGGTGTATTACGTCACTCTGTGTCGTCTGAGTCAGGGTGTATTACGTCACTCTGTGTCGTCTGAGTCAGGGTGTATTACGTCACTCTGTGTCTTGAGTCACGGGTTGTATTACGTCACTCTGTGTCAGGGTGTATTACGTCACTCTGCTGTTGTCTGAGTCAGGGTGTATTGCGCACTCTGGTGTCGTCTGAGTCAGGGTGTATTACGTCACTCTGTGTCGTCTGAGTCAGGGTGTATTACGTCACTCTGTGTCGTCTGAGTCAGGGTGTATTACGTCACTCTGTGTCGTCTGAGTCAGGGTGTATACGCACTCTGTGTCGTCTGAGTCAGGTGTATTACGTCACTCTGTGTCGTCTGAGTCAGGGTGTATTGCGTCACTCTGCTGTGTCGTCTGAGTCAGGGTGTATTACGTCACTCTGTGTCGTCTGAATCAGGTCGTTATCACGTCACTTTATGTTGTCTGAGTCAGGTTGCATTACATCACTATGCTGAGTCAAGTTGTATGACGTCACTCTATGTTGTCTGAATCAGGTCGTATCACGTCACTTTATGTTGTCTGAGTCAGGTTGCATTACATCACTATGCTGAGTCAAGTTGTATTACGTCTCTATGCTGTCTGAGTCAAGTTGTATGACGTCACTGTTGTCTGAGTCAGGTTGTATATACCACACTATGCTGTCTGAGTGAAGTTGTATTACGTCACTATGCTGTCTGAGTCAGGTTGTCGGGCAGCAGCAGATGTGTACTACGCTGGCTGCATGATCCAGGCAGGGGCGGATGCCCAGGAGGTGGGCGGGGGGGACCTGGTGGAGAAACGGGGACCCTTCAGAAATCAGGTGGGCAGGCAGGGGCGGATAACCGTGCAGCAGTGTGTGCAGCAATGTTGGTTTCAGCGCTTCAAGTTCGCCGCAATGCAGGTGAGACACACGACATGTTGACATGCTTCACGTGCAGGTGACACAGTAGTCCAAACACCGGACACACTACCAGTTGAAGGCACAGTCAACGGGGCAGCATGTTAATTTGACTCGATTACGAAATAACCCCAGCCACAGCACGGTATGTCAGGTTCCACAGACCGTACCGCCAGGCCACGTTCCTTGTCTAATGACATGTGCCCATAATCACTTGTCTAATGACATGTGCCCAGATTCCATTGTCTAATGACATGTGCCCATAATTCATTGTCTAAGTACATGCGCCCATAATCCATTGTCTAATTGCATGTGCCCATAATCCATTGTCTAATTATATGTGCCCATAATAAATTGTATATTTATATGTGCCCATGATCAATTGTCTAACTGCATATGCCCATAATCAATTGTCTAATCATATGTGCCCCTAATCAATTGTCTAATGACATGTGCCCATAATCCATTGTCTAACTGCATGTGCCCATAATCCATTGTCTAATTATATGTGTCCATAATAAATTGTATAATTATATGTGTCCATGATCAATTGTCTAACTGCATATGCCCATAATCAATTGTCTAATCATATTTTCCCATAATCCATTGTCTAACTGCATGTGCCCATAATCCATTGTCTAATTACATGTGCCCATAATCCATTGTCTAATGATATGTGCCCATAATCAATCGTCTAATGATATGTGCCCATAATCAATCGTCTAATGACATGTGCCCATAATCAATCGTCTAATGACATGTGCCCATAATCAATCGTCTAATGATATGTGCCCATAATCAATCGTCTAATGACATGTGCCCATAATCCATTGTCTAATTACATGTGCCCATAATCCATTGTCTAATTACATGTACCCATAATCCATTGTCTAATTACATGTGCCCATAATCCATTGTCTAATTAAATGTGCCCATAATCCATTGTCTAATTACATGTGCCCATAATCCATTGTCTAAGTACATGGGCCCATAATCCATCGTCTAATCATATGTGCCCATAATCAATGGGCAGCTTATCAAATGTACGTTCATCACAAAGCCCGTTTTAGTGTCTCCAGCATTTTATTCACATTAAGTGCCAATCTTATGCCAGTTATGTGCCAGTGTCAACTGCCAGTTTTGTGTCATGTCATTGTGGTGCTTCAGGGCGGCAGTCGCTGCTACTGTGCGTCCGGCATCCGAGGCCTGGAGAAGAGGTCGGACCGCCTGTGTAACGAACGTTGTCAGGGAAACTGTCGCCAGCGTTGTGGAGGGACTGTAGCTATCTCTGTCTATGAGACTGGTCAGTGTGTGTGTGTGTGTGCGTGCGTGCGTGCGTGTGTGTGTGTGTGTGTGTGTGTGTGTGTGTGTGTGTGTGTGTGTGTGTGTGTGTGTGTGTGTGTGTGTGTGTGTTAGAGAGAGAGACAGAGAGAGAGAGAGAGAGAGAAAATAAAAAGCAACAACAACAACAAAATAATGAAAGCCGTAAAATCAAGATGGTTTATCATTGCAGGTTACCAGCAAGAACCTCAGCTTGATTTTCCCAACCCGACGCTGAGGTCAGGTAAGAGCACGCCCCCCCCCCCCCCCCCCCACACACACACACACATATCAGAGATATACACCATTTTTTTTTTATTACTTTAAGTTCTTAACCAATAACTTATCCATACTTGCCAACCTGACCATGCCGTGTGCGTGCGTGCGTGCGTGTGTGCGTGTGTGTACCATCAGGTCTAACTGGATGCTACAAGAAGTCCAGTCTGAGAGCCATCTGTCCCAAGAGTCATGAGCGTCGGTACCCGGTGTTACGCAGTGGCCGGATGACAGCCCAGATGTGTGCCTTGTATTGTGGTGCTGACATCTCTACTACACGCAGTGAGGTGGCCGTGCTCAGGGTAAACAATGTCATCGCTCTCATCGTCATTAGCATCGTAACATTGGTTTTGTGACATCCTCACCAGTATCGCCGATGCCATGGTAAAGTTCTTGACATCGTCATTAGTAGCGCAGTTGCCATGGTAAAGTTCTTGACATCGTCATTACTAGCACTGTTGCCATGGTAAAGTTCTTGACATCGTCATTAGTAGCGCATTTGCCATGGTAAAGTTCTTGACATCGACACCAGCAGCGCTGTTGCCATGGTAAAGTTCTTGACACCGTCACCAGCAGCGCTGTTGCCATGGTAAAGTTCTTGACATCGTCATTAGTAGCGCTGTTGCCATGGTAAAGTTCTTGACACCGTCACCAGCAGCGCTGTTGCCATGGTAAAGTTCTTAACATCGTCATTAGTAGCGCAGTTGCCATGGTAAAGTTCTTGACATCGTCATTACTAGCACTGTTGCCATGGTAAAGTTCTTGACATCGTCATTAGTAGCGCAGTTGCCATGGTAAAGTTCTTGACATCGACACCAACATGTCTTACTGTAGTCCTAGTCACCCGCTTGACTGACTGTCCTAATCACCAGACTGACTGACTGTCCTAGTCACCAGATTGACTGACTGTCCTGGTCACCAGACTGACTGGCTGTCCTAGTCACCCGCTTGATTGACTGTCCTAGTCACCAGACTGACTGACTGTCCTAGTCACCAGACTGACTGACTGTCCTAGTCACCAGACTGACTGACTGTCCTAGTCACCCGCTTGACTGACTGTCCTAATCAGCAGATTGACTGACTGTCCTGGTCACCAGACTGACTGACTGTCGTAATCAGCAGATTGGCTGACTGTCCTAGTCACACGCTTGACTGACTGTCCTAATCAGCAGATTGACTGACTGTCCTAGTCACCAGACTGACTGACTGTCCTAGTCACCAGACTGACTGACTATCCTAATCAGCAGATTGACTGACTGTCCTAATCAGCAGATTGACTGACTGTCCTAGTCACCAGATTGACTGACTGTCCTAGTCACCCGCTTGACTGACTGTCCTAATCAGCAGATTGACTGACTGTCCTAATCAGCAGATTGACTGACTGTCCTAGTCACCAGATTGACTGACTGTCCTAATCAGCAGATTGACTGACTGTCCTAGTCACCAGATTGACTGACTGTCCTAATCAGCAGATTGACTGACTGTCCTAGTCACCAGATTGACTGACTGTCCTAATCAGCAGATTGACTGACTGTCCTAGTCACCAGATTGACTGACTGTCCTAATCAGCAGATTGACTGACTGTCCTAGTCACCAGATTAACTGACTGTCCTAATCAGCAGATTGACTGACTGTCCTAGTCACCAGATTGACTGACTGTCCTAGTCACCAGACTGACTGACTGTCCTAGTCACCAGACTGACTGACTGTCCTAATCAGCAGATTGACTGACTGTCCTAATCAGCAGATTGACTGACTGTCCTAGTCACCAGACTGACTGACTGTATTAGTCACCATACTGACTGACTGTCCTAGTCACCAGACTGACTGACTGTATTAGTCACCAGACTGACTGACTGTATTAGTCACCATACTGACTGACTGTATTAGTCACCACACTGACTGTATTAGTCACCAGACTGACTGACTGTATTAGTCACCAGACTGACTGACTGTCCTAGTCACCAGACTGACTGACTGTCCTAATCAGCAGATTGACTGACTGTCCTAATCAGCAGATTGACTGACTGTCCTAGTCACCAGACTGACTGACTGTATTAGTCACCATACTGACTGACTGTCCTAGTCACCAGACTGACTGACTGTATTAGTCACCAGACTGACTGACTGTATTAGTCACCATACTGACTGACTGTATTAGTCACCACACTGACTGTATTAGTCACCAGACTGACTGACTGTATTAGTCACCAGACTGACTGACTGTATTAGTAGTATAAGTTGCGACCCCTCAACCCCTAGGGAGTAGGGAGCAGTTGACCTTAACCTGAGGTCACGTCCTTAGCCTCAGGTCAAGGCCCTAACCTGAGGTCACGTCCTTAGCCTCAGGTCATAGCCCTAACCTGAGGTCACGTCCTCAGGTCACAGCCTTATAACTTCAGGTCATGCCCTTAACCTTATGACGTAAACTTTAGGAAACGACCCTATAAAATCAGGGCTTCACCTTATAACCTGATCATGAAGTGACAGCTGTCAGCGCCTCCCTATTTAGGTAGGGAGACCGGGAGCCATTTGACCTTAACCTGAGATCACGGCCATAGCCTCCAGTGAGGTAATACAGGGAGATCACAAAGTAGCAGCTGTCAGCGCCTCCCTATTTAGGTAGGGAGACCGGGAGCCATTTGACCTTAACCTGAGATCACGGCCATAGCCTCCAGTGAGGTAATACAGGGAGATCACAAAGTAGCAGCTGTCAGCCCCTCCCTATTTAGGTAGGGAGACCGGGAGCCATTTGACCTTAACCTGAGATCACGGCCATAGCCTCCAGTGAGGTAATACAGGGAGATCACAAAGTGACAGCTGTCAGCCCCTCCCTATTTAGGTAGGGAGACCCGGGGGCCATTTGACCTTAACCTGAGATCACGTCCATAGCCTCCAGTGAGGTAATACAGGGAGATCACAAAGTAGCAGCTGTCAGCCCCTCCCCATTTAGGTAGGGAGACCGGGGGGCCATTTGACCTTAACCTGAGATCACGGCCATAGCCTCCAGTGAGGTAATACAGGGAGATCACAAAGTAGCAGCTGTCAGCGCCTCCCGTTTAGGTAGGGAGCCGGGAGCCATTTGACCTTAACCTGAGATCACGGCCATAGCCGCCAGTGAGGTAATACAGGGAGATCATAAAGTAGCAGCTGTCAGCGCCTCCCTATTTAGGTAGGGAGCCGGGAGCCGCATAACCTGAACTGTTAGACTGGGCCAGTGAAATAATACAAGATGAATGGGGGATCCAAGAGCTCATGAAATGACGATAAACGATTTCCATTTAGGTCATAGCGACAGCATTGTCAACCTTATGACGTAAACTTTAGGACACGACCCTATCACATCAGGACGTGACCTTATAACCTGAACTGTTAGGGTGTACCAGTGAAGTAATACAAGATAAATGGGGAAACAGGGAGCTCCGGAAGTGACGGCGGTCAGCGCTTCTCCATTTAGACCATGGCTACAACATTGTCAGAGATAAGCCAAACCGACAACAGTTGGTGTCTTTCTACCTTATTCCAGCATGTATTAACAGGAACGAGGAAGCACTTTTTTTTCACGTTTGCAAGCCTGCAGATTGCCAGGTATCAACACTGGTCAACCACACACACATTACACACGTGGATGGAGCAACCCGGTTCTTCTGCAAACATAGAAACACATTTTATTAAGCACTGTGTTTTAAAGAAGAAGAAAATGCTTATGATCTCCCTGTATTACCTCACTGGAGGCTATGGCCGTGATCTCAGGTTAAGGTCAAATGGCTCCCGGTCTCCCTACCTAAATAGGGAGGCGCTGACAGCTGTCACTTCATGATCAGGTTATAAGGTGAAGCCCTGATTTTATAGGGTCGTTTCCTAAAGTTTACGTCATAAGGTTAAGGGCATGACCTGAAGTTATAAGGCTGTGACCTGAGGACGTGACCTCAGGTTAGGGCTATGACCTGAGGCTAAGGACGTGACCTCAGGTTAAGGACGTGACCTCACGGCCATAGCCTCCAGTGAGGTAATACAGGGAGATCATAAAGTAGCAGCTGTCAGCGCCTCCCTATTTAGGTAGGGAGACCGGGAGCCATTTGACCTTAACCTGAGATCACGGCCATAGCCTCCAGTCAGGTAATACAGGGAGATCATAAAGTAGCAGCTGTCAGCGCCTCCCTATTTAGGTAGGGAGACCGGGAGCCATTTGACCTTAACCTGAGATCACGGCCATAGCCTCCAGTGAGATAATACAGGGAGATCATAAAGTAGCAGCTATCAGCGCCTCCCTATTTAGGTAGGGAGAACGGGACTTAACCTGAGATCACGGCCATAGCCTCCAGTGAGGTAATACAGGGAGATCATAAAGTAGCAGCTGTCAGCGCCTCCCTATTTAGGTAGGGAGACCGGGAGCCATTTGACCTTAACCTGAGATCACGGCCATAGCCGCCAGTGAGGTAATACAGGGAGATCATAAAGTAGCAGCTGTCAGCGCCTCCCGTTTAGGTAGGGAGCCGGGAGCCGCATAACCTGAACTGTTAGACTGGGCCAGTGAAATAATACAAGATGAATGGGGGAACACGGAGCTCATGAAATGACGATAAACGATTTCCATTTAGGTCATAGCGACAGCATTGTCAACCTTATGACGTAAACTTTAGGACACGACCATATCACATCAGGACGTGACCTTATAACCTGAACTGTTAGGGTGTACCAGTGAAGTAATACAAGATAAATGGGGAAACAGGGAGCTCCGGAAGTGACGGCGGTCAGCGCTTCTCCATTTAGACCATGGCTACAACATTGTCAGAGATAAGCCAAACCGACAACAGTTGGTGTCTTTCTACCTTATTCCAGCATGTATTAACAGGAACGAGGAAGCACTTTTTTTTCACGTTTGCAAGCCTGCAGATTGCCAGGTATCAACACTGGTCAACCACACACACATTACACACGTGGATGGAGCAACCCGGTTCTTCTGCAAACATAGAAACACATTTTATTAAGCACTGTGTTTTAAAGAAGAAGAAAATGCCCGTTAGTTGACTCTTAGGATCATGACTTTTTGGCATGAAACGAAGAACCATCCAGCCAGTACCGCGAGGAGGTGGGCTATTTCAACTGGCCAAAAAATATTTTTTTTCAGTACACAAAAGAAGAAAAACGGCTTTTTTTATCACAATAAACTAAACGGAAGTGGGGAACGTTGAAATGCCATCAGAGGCAACCACCCGTTTGATGTAGAAGAACGAAAGAGATTTGCGTTTTTGTGTGTAAGTGAAGATCGGTTTTCCATCGGTTTTGAAACCCATGTTGGTTCCGCCTCCACTTTCCTGAGTCGTGAGGACTCACCCGATGGGAAAGTCAGAGAGAGGTTGATGTAAGGAAGTTGACATGATAGCGTTGACAGAATATTTGGAATCAGGTCGTTCTTTCTGAACTTGACTTAAAATATCGTGGTCCTGAATGTCGTCTAAAAAAGACAGAAAATCTTGTTTGGATTGGATCAAACGGGGTCGCTCTAAAGCACTGTGGTTGTTGGTAGACGCGTGAAAGAAAGAGAGATCTCCTGTCTCTTTATGTTCCAAAAGAAAAGAATGAGAAAAATTAATTTTGAAACGTTTCTTTTGATGATTAAACATTTCCATCAGATTTTCTTTTTCCCAGTTTGGCAAATCCGACCTGGGATCCCAAAAATAGGTGTATACCGACTGGGTTTTACCGAGCCGCTCGTGCGTTCGTATCGACTCGAAATGTTTTTCATAGACTTTTTCTTTTTCGCGGGTAAATCATCTAAGAGCCGTTTTTCTCTTTCAGCTGTACTGAGTCTTTTTTTCAAGGGAACGTGGGAGGTGGATGAAGCTTTTCGCTTGTGACTGCAATCAGCCTGGGCATCGACGTGGCGCTGATGCATTTTTACATGGTGAGCCAGGTGTTGCTTGCGCTTAAAGTTTGGCCACACTGCTCACAGTTGAAGGGTCGTATGTTACGATGCCCCATCGACATGGCGTGTCAGGTTTTTCCGCTGGGAAAACAATTTTCCACATTCGGAGCACGTATGATTCTGGCGGACAAAAAAAATGTTGTTTCGTATAGTTTTACTTCCGAAGAAGTACTGCTTTTTTTTTTTTTAACATAATACATATAAGACAAAACCTTACCTGTTTGGATGTCGCCATGTCTGTTTTTGTTGTCGCCATGATCAACACAGGACTGTTAGAAACAAGTGTTCACACAAGTGTAGTACCAGGGTAGTGTAAGGTACAGAAGCCAGTCAAGCGATCAACCCGACTACTCGAAGCAAGGCGCCTCGGATATATATGATGCGTGGTTGTGGTCAGTCGGTAAAACTACAGCTGTATCTGTAACTGCTAACGCCAACAGTCGTGGTGTGGGCGTGGCTAATAGACACGCCCAATGATCTACCAGATAGCGTGCGTAGTGACTCCCTATCGTATGCGTAAGTACCAATCAGCCCGGTATGTGTAATATTACTGCGTATGATAGCTCTTGTACCATGCGGGCCGGAGGGGTGCATGTCGTAACCATGATAGCTGTCAAAGATAAAAGAATATTACTGTAGGACATGTCATAGCTGTGATATCTAAGGCGACTGATAGTATGAATGTAATTGACCAAGCTAACGAATTGTATGAATATGCTCCGCCACATACACAACACGCAAAGGCACGATGGCCAAACACCGATACAACGCGCATTTACACGCAAATACAATAACGAGACGACCATTGTATTATGTGACGTTTTATTTAAACGAAAAAGTACACGCGGTTCCCGTAATGAAATAGATTGGCTCAGGGTACTTTAAACAGGTCATTAAAATAAACAATTTCTGACTTGCACATAAACATGACACAACACAGATCTTATTTTTTTTTTTTCTTAAACAAATGGCGAAATACACTTGTTTCTAAGCGTCCGTGTTCATACGTATCGCGACTTTGTCTCTGGGCTATGCGTTCAAAACACCGGGTGCAGTACGGTTTATGAGTAGGCGTTAAAAGATACGCGTCACAGCTTGTTCCAAAATTTACACATTTTGGAAACAGTTCGTCGTACGCAGGTGGTGGTAGTGCTGGCGGTGGCGGTGGTGTTCTGTCTGTGCTCCTAGTTTCAGCAGCCATGACTGATAACATCCCGTCTAAAGCCTGCGTTTCTCCCGCAGCAAGTAAACTTTCTTGAAAATGATGAAAGGCGTTTAACCCTCGTCTCATCAGTATATCTAACAAGGTTCTGGTTTGGTCTTCTTTAACAGTCGTACTTTGCAGGATACGACTCGCCATTGGCGTGTTAAAACCCGTCGTTGCACCAAATCATCTACCAATGTAGCCGGGTCGCGTATATGCGCCACCAGTAAACGCCACGATTTTTGTATGATGCCTTTATGATGCGTGTCCATAATGTTGCTGGGTCGAATACTTGAAAGGTAAATGAAAGCTTGTCTGTGTTGCGATTATTTTTATATGTATTTTCTTTTTCTCTCTTAAAGAAACGTATTGAGAAGTGAAGAGTTAGGAAAAAGGGAAGGGAAAATGTGTGTGTGGGTTCTTATTTATTTTTTTTTCCTTAATTTTAGCTTTCTTCGTCAGGCTGAGAGAAGTATAACAACGAGGCTATAAATCGTCGTCATACTTGACAATAAGCCTTGTCCAGGGATCACCACGTGAGGTGAGCTAATTCGATCCCCCTTTTTTTTTCTTTTTTTTTTCTTTTTTTTTTTTTACTTTTTTTTTTTTTCTTTCTTTTTTTTTGGATTTTTTTTTTTTCTGAATTTTTTTTTTGACAAAAAAAGAAACCAGATATAAAATGCGCTGACTACTAAAAAGCAGACTACTACACATGTAGGTACAATACAAAAGAAATATGGACAATAACCAAAAAAAAAAAAAACAAAAAAAAAAAAAAACAAAGGTACATGGTAGTGGTTTAAATACTTTACATCTAAAATGGTGCTGAATACTAACAAGCGAGACAACTAAAGACTCAACTACAATACAAGGAAAAATACAGACAGTAACCAAAAAAAAAAAACCAAACAAACAAAACAAACATATCAGTCCGAGAAAAATCGCCTCTTTTTTGAAGCGATTAGTTTTTCCCTTTTTGTCGTCCTCCTCCACCTCCCCATCGCCGACGTCGTCACTCCCAGCGACCTTGTCAAACTCTTCTTTAAGAGTATTTTTTAATATGCTCAGTCGCTCAATGTTTTGCGACGACAGCGTCAAAAACGCCTCCAGCTGATCCATAGAACTCAGCGAAAATCCCTCCTTGGTGGGGTAAATAGTGTCCTTTTTAACGTTGTAGTTGAATTTACGGACATTTATATTACGTCCTTCCTTTGAATGTCTGCACGGAAACCATAAATTGGTCACGATATGAAATAATTTCCTTCCCTCGTATTCCACGTGGAAACAGGACGACTTGAAGCGAAGCAGAAGATGAAGCCATCGTCAAAGGGTGGTCGAGGGAGAGACTGAAATGCGTGCTGCTGCTGAAGAGAAGCGAGAGGGTCCAAATGGTTAAAAGTACACTATCGGCACTGCGCTTATATACCTTTCCTTGCGCCTTACTAAAAATAGTGGACAACAGCTGTCGTTTAATTGTACCACGCAATCATGAGGGATGTGTGCACCGTAACCATCATAGCTGTCAAAGATAAAAGGTTATTACTGTACGACTAGCGGTCATTTGCAGTTTCAGCCTCTATTATTTTGCATAACACGAGGGTCATTTCGCGCGACAACAGTCACGGTCACACGAAGACCATTTTATTATCCAAGCGACCATGTAGATTTAGGTGCAGTACCGTAACCCAAATCAACACAATCCCCCATTCGTTATAGCCCTGAAGAAGTCACGCCTCAAACTCCTGTATACTCTTTCCTGATAATACAACAAAAAATTCCAAATGTTTTTTTTGTCTGCCAGTCAAACATAGTCAGATCAACAGGTACGTGATCCGGAATATCTTCTATTTCAAATTGTCCATGCTTTAGAAGTATGTCCATAGCCGTTTTTACCGGTTCCGACACATGTGGTTCAAACAGATTGTCCACCAAAAATTGTTCGATCTCTTCTGCTTTTTCACACATTGCGAAGTATTGTCGTTGGGCATCCATGTCACTGGCTATAGTTGCTGGGGTTGAAAACACAGGTACATCTCGAGCAGCGCCAAACACGAGACTATTACAACACATTTGTTGTAGAGAATCGACGCGACCAGAATTGCGACCAGGATTTCTTAAATACTTTTGCGACGTAGATTCTCGCAGATGGCGCACAGGAGTACGTAGTGAAAACCATACAGCTTCCATGCTTACCAAAAAAAAAAGAGCGCAGCTGAAGAAACTCCAAGATTAAAGCGAGAGGGTCAAATGGTTAAAGTACACTATCGGCCACTACACTTAAATACCTTTCCTGCGCTTACTAAAATAGTGGACAACAAGCTGCCGTTTCATTGTACCACGCAATCATGTGGGGTGTTGTACCGTAACCACAATAGCTGGCAAAGATGTATTACTGTAGGACTAGCGGTCATTTGCAGTTTGGGCCTCTATTGTGTTGCATAAGACGGGGGTCATTTCGCGCGACAACAGCCACGGTCACACGGCATCTGCCGCTCTTATGACACCTAAACGATAATAAGATGGGCACTGTCAAAGATATGTGGGTGTGATTATTGTCGAAGATACGGGGGAGGTGTATCGCTGTACGAGTAATTGTAAATGTGGACAGTTTGACAAAGATACGGTCGTGCTGCTGCCTGAAGAGAAGCGAGAGGGCCCAAATGGGTAAAAGTACACTATCATCACTACACTTAAATACCTTTCCTTGCGCTTACTAAAAATAGTGGACAACAGCTGCCGTTTAATTGTACCACGCAATCATGAGGGGTGTGTACCGTAACCACGATAGCTGGCAAAAGATTATTACTGTAGGACTAGCGGTCATTTGCAGTTTGGGCCTCTATTGTGTTGCATAAGACGGGGGTCATTTCGCGCGACAACAGCCACGGTCACACGCGCATCTGCCGCTCTTATGACACCTAAACGATACATAAGATGGGCACCTGTCAAAGATATGTAGGCTGGTGATTATTTGTCGAAGATACGGGAGAGGTGTATCGCTGTACGAGTAATTGTAAATGTGGACAGTTGACAAAAGATACGGTAATGGTGGCGGTGGTGGTGGTTGTCCCCATGTCCCTGCTGCCTTTTTTTTTTTTTTTTTTTTTTTTTGCTTGATAGCAGCTCGTCTAAAAGCTTGTGTCTTTTTCCCGGTAACTTTCTTGATGATGATGATGAAATGCATTTTGCGGCTCCTAATGTTGGAAAGGCAACTAAAGGTCTGTATGTGTTGTAATATAATTTTGTTTACGCAAACTCAACACACACACACACACAGAACAAGAACAACAATATAGCATACACACACAAACAAATTTATTCAGTCGAGGAACGGCACAAAAACAAAAAAGATCAATGCATACAACAAGTCTAAGGACCAATGTCAGAAAAAAAAGTGTTTGTTGTCACAATGAACTTGCGAAATCGTTGCCCCAGTAGAGTTGAGATGAGGCGGTTGAACGTCTGGCAAATCTGTAGCATTCAGGTGTGTGTCACTCGAATTCTGCTCAAAACAGTGTTGAATCAAATTGTCATATACTGATCGTCCACCATTCGTTGAATCGGGTACTTAGGTTTTTCTGGGGTCGCGGTAGCTGGCGGTAGCGGCGGCGGCATGGCTGCTGTTGTTGTTGTTGTTTCAGTTCACTGGTCTGTTTGTTATACTCAGCGACAAGTCTTGATTTGACTTTTCCCAAGCGCTGAAATTCAGCCAGATCCAAACTGACGCCACGTCGCGTAGGAACTACTTTGCCTCCTTTGACATCAGATCGAGCAGAATAATGGCGAATGTAAATCTTGACAGTACCTCGCCAAGTTTTCACGCTGGCGTAGATATTTCGCCCCAGAGGAAACAACGTGCCGTTTGAAGTCAAAACGCCACTCTGCGATGATGTCATTTTCTTCTTCTTCTCCAGGCCGCGTGGTGTAAGCCGGTTAAAATGAATAACACCAGTGCACGCAGGTACCTCGAGTTTTTATAGGTAACCTTTTTCCTAGGCGAACGCGCGTCTAAAAAGCTGAGTCACTTTACGATCATTGGCTGTTGGTGAGTAAGCCCTAAAAATAGACAGGGCCTTCGACATGGTATCGCCGTGACTTTTGCGTATCAGATAATACAGGACGTAAAGCCCACAAGTAGAGCTTAACGCATCTTGCAGGACCCGATCATTATATCTGTAGTAGCGACAATTTCTTACAAGAAACTCTTTAATGTCACGATGGCGAGGGGGCAGACCATAGCTATCAAAATATTCTGCTGTACAAGTACGAGCATCGAACCAAATCGCGACCCAATGCTCTCCTACATGACCAGCAGGGGCTGTATTTACTACAAAAGCATGATGGTGATGTTTTGGTAATAGACGCCGGGGAAGTCTGTCGCGGGGAAAAACACCGCGAAAAACGTGTCTGGCAGTTCGATGGTGGGCCAGCACGCGTGTCAGTTGTCGGTTGTTCATGATGAAAAGTCAGTAATAATTTGGCGACTGCGGTCAATTTCCAGTAACGAATCCAGTTCTCCGTAAATGATAGCTTGCAAAGCGTTGGGGATCGGGTTAGCAAATTTGATTTCTAAACGCAGACTACCGGTTTTTATCAACTCCACTTGATTGCCATCCAAAAGACTGGGACTCAAATCAAACACAAACAGACAGTAGCCATGTGGAAACTCTTGGTATTTAATACCGTGTCCGTGCTGGCTGTTGACGAGTCCTGTGCCTGCGGCCAAATTGAAATAACTGCGCACGTACTGACCGTGTTCAAAATCAGGCGTCAAAGGTTTGGCCGGAATCTGCTTACCGTCCAAATACAGTGACAAAAATGTCAGTCCATGAGGTTGAAAATTAAAAGGATTACTGTTGTACGCACCATTAGAGGCGGCGCTTTGCACTAGCCCGACCACGACTCTGTTGGGGAGTTGTGATAAAAAGAGATTATCTAAAACCACAGACAGACTGCCTTGAGCCAATCCATGCGTTTTAATGACTGCTCGTTTTAAAGGATATTTAGCTGTGCGCTTTTCTAACGCCTTCGCGTGACCTACGGTCACGGCTGGGTTCAGTTTTACTTTCCGAACAAACAGACTAGCTTGTGTAATAATTACTCTAAACCCAGCGGCAGGGTCGTGGGCCATCAAGACAAAACTGTTTTTGGCGGGAATGAGTCTAATTTTGACGTCTACACCATTTACAAGATAGCGCTCTTGTTTAAAAATATCCACGTGAAGTCTTCCCATTAAATCCATTTCTCGACTTTCAGCCGTTAAGGCTCGCCTCGACACTAAACCGGTATTATCAGCGCCTTGCGTGTCGTCAAAATGGTTAGCGGTGTCTTTGTAAAAACCCTCCGCAGTCAGATGCGACTCTTTCGCTTCAATTCCAAAACTTAACATTTTTTCAATATAGGCTTTATACGGGTAAGTATTTTCCGAGTTTGTGACGAGAGTTGAATTAAATGTAACGTCCACTTGTGAAAACAAAGAGTGCAAAATGTTATTTACCGGAGCGACATCCGCGCCGGCTGCTAAATTGTTACCGTTGGCGCGAGTGACTTTACATTTCACGTGTAAGTAAGTGTTAGACAAATCCATGTACTCATCCGTAGCGCCTGATACGTAAAATTCGATGGGGGCTCCGGGTGCCAGTGTGGCCAAAGGATGAAATTCCACATGGCTACCGTGTTCGACCGAGGTTTGGGTCGGGGGCATGGAAAACAGATCAAGTCCGGAATCGACAGATTCACAGCTCTGTGGGTGCAGCAACGACATGGTGAATTAGTCAAAAATATCAGTGACGTGTCTTCGAGCAGCTCTTTTTCTCGTTTGACGCCTTTTACGACTAAACTCTTGCTTTATACGTTTTGTGTTGGGCTCGCCGGGTGGTGCGGCGGTGGCGGCGGCTCCTACAGCTTGATTCAGTATACGTCGACCGGCCTGTTGCGTTCTCCGCTTAGCTGCTGATTTAAAGTCTTGACCCGACAAGACATCGTTAGCGATTTGCATCCCGGTCCTAGCGCCTGTTTTTAACAAACTTTTCCCGGCGCTTTTTAGTAAGGGAACAGCGGATCTTAGCACACCGCCTAATATATTTCCTAGACCCTGACCGCGCATCATCGCGCCTCCACCGCGAAATACCGGTAAACCGCCATTGCCTGCCTGTAGGGCAAAGTAATCGTGGTACGCTTTTGCGTCACAGGTATACGGGCACTTCATTGTTAAATTCCTTCTAAACGCCTCGGGCGGAAATGAAGTGTGACGATGCTCTTTCCTTGTTCGAATGAAATGGGTTCTCCCGTGTATGAGGTTATAAGGATTTCTATCGTGTTGAATTGTTTCCGACACAGAGGTACGTAATGAGGTTTATCAAAACGCTCATACAAGATGCTTTTAGAAAAATCTGTACAGGGGACGGTGCGTAGGAGCGGTACGTTGACGTCACCGACCACTCGCTGTTGCACAATGTCACAATAAACATACAGAGAATGGTATTGCGTGTACAGATCAAGCATTCCGTTAGCTAAATAGGTTCCAGGACCAACCAAAGTATTGCTTTTAAACCCTAACAACTTTTGTAAATCAGACCCGAGCTCTAACCGGCAGTGCTTATACAAAACGACGTACACGCGCTTTGTCGAGTCTTTAAAATGAAATCGGACATTGCTTTGAGCTGTAATGGCAGCAACTTGGAAGTTTAACGCTGTGACAAGCTGTTCGGGACTCGCGTACAGGCCATCAGGCAGCGTCCCCACCTTTAACACAGCGCGTTCATCGTCTTGTATGACTTTAAATTGAAACGTATCGCCTTTAACGTTATAAAAACTACCGGGAACGTTAATTTCCGCAAGACCCACTTCCCATTCTCCGTTCAGATCAACTGACTGAGGGAGCTTTGTATAAAAATGAGCCGCGTTATTGTCAGGATAGTGGTTTAAACTGCTGTTACTAGGGAGCGTCACGTAAAACATTTTTACGCTCTATAGTCGGATTGGGCAGGGCGTATCCTAGAGAAGCGCTAAGCAAGGAAATCCACAAACTTTCCGACGGATGTCCTCGCGTTAAATTTATTAACGAAACAATAATGACCATGCAGATGATGAGCATCTGACATATAAAAACAACTTCACTACGCGGTACTCTCCGCCCCCATACACGCCAGAGTATCGACCTTCTTGCTCCGGTGTCTTCTTCTTTTTCCTGATTCTCTTGTATGTCAGTCATTGAACGTGTTTGGCCGGGATCCACGAGTCAAATGACGACGGGTAGCCGAGCCAGCGAATTAAATATTCTTTTCTTCCACCAGGGCCTCGCCGCGATTTCAAAATTTGTTCAATCCTATAGACTTGTTTTTCACCAACTTTTTGTAACTCTTCTTTATAAAAACTCCCTTTCAATTCCTCGCCGTGATCGTCTTTGATTTTATAAGTAACAGGTCGTGTACTTAATACGCGACTTAAAGTAAACAGCTCTTGCGTCCAGCCTGGTAAATACCCTTTCTTAAACGACCGACGCGCTTTAGAAATGCGAACGCGGTCACCAATGTTTAGCTGTGTCACCGACTGTTTTCCTTTTCGTCCGTATAACGCCTGCCACACCTGTTCGCTCGTTTCAGCTGTTACTTCAACGGGTGCACGTCGAATACTCCGGTGATACGAATGATTGTAACTGTCGACAACCTGAGGTAGAACATCCACGTAGCGCAAAGTATTTGTGTGGGTAAAATATCGCCAGAGTCTTTCTTTCAACGTGCGATTAAATCTTTCCACAACCGCGGCTTTTATGTCTTCGTTTTCTGTGGTAAAGAAATACACCTTGTGCTTGGACAAAAATTGTTGAAAAACACGGTTGATAAATTCTGTTCCTTTGTCTGTTTGCAGTTTTAAAGGTTTCCGTCCAGCCGTCTCAAAGATGTGTTCAAACGCTTTCGTTAGCGACGCACCCGTCTTGTTCTTTAAAGGCACGACCCACGCGTACTTGCTCAACACGTCGATGCAGGTTAGCAAGAAGGTATAACCGTCATTATACTTCTTCAATTTTTGCACATCAATTAAGTCGGCTTGCCACTGGTGATCGATTCCTCCTACGATAATACGGCGACGTGAAAATCGGTGTCTAACAGGTTTGTGTAATGTATACGTATCTTGATGAGACAACCACTGTTGTATGTCTCCGAGTTTCGCTTTAGGTACAGCTCTTTTTAAACTTTGCACACCACCAAAACTGCCAGGGAGTTTAGGATTATAGTACCGCTGTCGTAACGCTTTAGACATTTTTTTTTTTTTAGTCAAATAACGCCTCCCAATGTATACGCGGCGATTTAAAGTGTCGGGGTGATGGTGATGATGATGATGAGCGAATAAGAGGAGATTCCTGTCGACGACGACGACGACGAACGCGAGGGCGCGATCGGTCTGCTGTAACTGAAGGCGTAGAGGGTGTTGCAGCATCCCTTAAAGACGACGCATGCCTGTTCCGTTGTAAGTAGTCCCAGCGCTTCAGGTTGCCTACAATTTCACGAGGTACGTTGGCGCGTTTCAAAGCACGAGCAAATACATTCCACCCCTGCGGAGTTTCCACTTTTTTCCGAGCGCGTAGTACATCATTGACTAAATCAGACATATTTGACCCGTCGATGGTTACGCCTTCGTATACCAACTGACCTCTTTCATCCCAGGTCAATTCAGGATCCTCTTTAAGATGCTCTAAAAGTAACCGCGCTTTCTTATGCATCGTTTTAGGAACACTGGCGAGGACACGGTTTTCTAATTTTTCTTCTAAGCTGCCAGCACTAGACGAAGGCGGTGCTGGCTGTGTTGCCGAAGCACTTTCAGCGGTGGTTGAAGCGATTTCCACTCTACCGATCGGTTTCTGACGGTACTCTTTACTAAAATGTCTGTAGCGGTGCAAAGCCTGTTCATAGCGTCTCGCTTTTTCCAACGGTTCTAATGCTGCATCTTGTAAAACTTGCGTTATCTCCTGGTCCAAACCGACAATATTCCCATTTAAAATATCCGTTACGGGTGGTGGTGGTGGTGGTTTTTGTTCTTGTCGTTTAAGCCATTCCGGGTCGACCAATACCATTTTCTTCGTGTACTCCATTTTTCTTGTTATTGCCCGAGCAAAACTTGTCCTAGCACACCTAATACTGGACCTAACACAGCGCCGAGAAATCCACCTTTCTGCAAAAGTGCTTTTCGGCGCTTTAAAGAAGTTTTCTTGGTCGCCAAGGTTCTAAGCGTCTGTTTATGCGCACGAAGTTTTTGTTTCTGACGCGGGGTCAAACGCACACGCCCTTTTAAAATATTGAATGAACACTCGCACAACGTTTGAATCAGTTCACGGTCCCCGGATCGGATAATAGCTTTCACGACTTGCGGTTTAGCTTTCGATAAAAATTTCAATAACGCCGCGTTGCGTTTTAGCCGCGCGCTCATTTTTGAAGATAAGCGGTCACACCTTGAGGCGAAAAAATATCAGTTCGTAGGCGCAAATGTTCTGGTGTTTCTTGTCTGAGATCAATCAGCAAATAACCGTGACTTTTTGAAACAGCGTCTTTATATGCTTCTAACATATATTGAGTTTTTCCAGGGTACATTTGTTTTGCCAGTGCTGTTATTTGGGACGCGTCACGCGGGTTTTTAAACACGACTAAATAATGACTGTTTAAGCTTATCGTTCGCTGTTCTTTGTTTTTTCCAAATAAATTTTGCACGATGTACATAACGGAGATGTTCAGGTGATGACTTCCTTTCGTAAACAGCTGTGTCACGCGAGAATCGGTTTCATGCATGAGATCATCAATAATAAGAAGACAGCGTTTGTGACCTGTAAATTTCGACATATCAGGTAATCCCTCCTGAAATTGCACGCCACGCAGCTGTAGCTTGTCATATAACGGTTGCCAAACACCGTAACACCAAATAATTTCCTCCGGCGCGGGGACCATAATATCCTTCAACCGATCTAAACACTGATTGACAAAATAGCTTTTGCCGCTTTGTGAAGGCCCTGCAATAAGACAGGTAAACGGATGCTGAAATCGCGGATCCATGTCTGCTGGGTAACTGAGAGAAACAAATGAAAACCAACAGTTAAATATCATCATCATGTGGGACCCCTATCCTAAATGGGAGGCGCTGACAGCTGTCACTTCATGATCTCCCTGTATTACCTCACTGGAGGCTATGGCCGTGATCTCGGTTAAGGTCAAATGGCTCCCGGTCTCCCTACCTAAATAGGGAGGCGCTGACAGCTGCTACTTTATGATCTCCCTGTATTACCTGACTGGAGGCTATGGCCGTGATCTCAGGTTAAGGTCAAATGGCTCCCGGTCTCCCTACCTAAATAGGGAGGCGCTGACAGCTGCTACTTTATGATCTCCCTGTATTACCTGACTGGAGGCTATGGCCGTGATCTCAGGTTAAGGTCAAATGGCTCCCGGTCTCCCTACCTAAATGGGAGGCGCTGACAGCTGTCACTTCATGATCAGGTTATAAGGTGAAGCCCTGATTTTATAGGGTCGTTTCCTAAAGTTTACGTCATAAGGTTAAGGGCATGACCTGAAGTTATAAGGCTGTGACCTGAGGACGTGACCTCAGGTTAGGGCTATGACCTGAGGCTAAGGACGTGACCTCAGGTTAAGGACGTGACCTCGGGGCCTTGACCTGAGGCTAAGGACGTGACCTCAGGTTAAGGTCAAACGGCTCCCGCTCCCTGGGGGTTGAGGGGTCGCAACTTATACTACTTGTATTAGTCACCAGACTGACTGACTGTATTAGTCACCAGACTGACTGACTGTCCCAGTCACCAGACTGACTGACTGTCCTAGTCACCAGACTGACTGACTGTATTAGTCACCAGACTGACTGACTGTATTAGTCACCAGACTGACTGACTGTATTAGTCACCAGACTGACTGACTGTATTAGTCACCAGACTGACTGACTGTATTAGTCACCAGACTGACTGACTGTCCCAGTCACCAGACTGACTGACTGTCCCAGTCACCAGACTGACTGACTGTCCCAGTCACCAGACTGACTGACTGTGTTAGTCACCAGACTGACTGACTGTATTAGTCACCAGACTGACTGACTGTCCCAGTCACCAGACTGACTGACTGTATTAGTCACCATACTGACTGACTGTCCTAGTCACCAGACTGACTGACTGTATTAGTCACCAGACTGACTGACTGTATTAGTCACCAGACTGACTGACTGTATTAGTCACCAGACTGACTGACTGTATTAGTCACCAGACTGACTGACTGTATTAGTCACCAGACTGACTGACTGTCCTAGTCACCAGACTGACTGACTGTATTAGTCACCAGACTGACTGACTGTTTTAGTCACCAGACTGACTGACTGTATTAGTCACCAGACTGACTGACTGTATTAGTCACCAGACTGACTGACTGTATTAGTCACCAGACTGACTGACTGTCCCAGTCACCAGACTGACTGACTGTATTAGTCACCAGACTGACTGACTGTATTAGTCACCAGACTGACTGACTGTCCCAGTCACCAGACTGACTGACTGTATTAGTCACCAGACTGACTGACTGTCCCAGTCACCAGACTGACTGACTGTGTTAGTCACCAGACTGACTGACTGTATTAGTCACCAGGTTGACTGTCCACAGGACCTGGACACGTGTTGTTGTGGTCCCAGTCACCAGAGGACTTTACGTGAGCCCCGCGTGTCTAACTCCAAGTGTGACGTACCGTGTGTAGGGGAAGAGAAAGTCAACATTGATGTGGGATGTGGCGGGGGTTCCTACATGGTCGTCTACTCCATCTCACGTGAGTTGCTGGGTTTGTCGAGGCCAGAGTAGGAAGTTAGTTTTTTAGGGTTTAACGCGGCGCAAGCAGTAAAGACTATTTCAAGGTCCTTCTTCACCAGATTAAAATAAAAAGGAGTACACAAGGTGTAACAAGGTGTAAATCTATCCGGTGTAAATAATAAACACGTTTCACTTCTTTATACATCGAACACATAGAGGACGAGGATAGTCCGTATTTCTTGAGGTGTCTAATTTTTATAGAACAGATTTGACTCTTTCAAGAAGCTAAAGATGCTGTCAGGGGGAACATCACGGAACAACACCTTCAAAGAATCTGCACAGTAATACACGGGAAAATAGTGAGGGGGGGGTGGGGGGGGGGTTAATGGGAATGTGCAGACTGAACTTTTCTGATCTAAATATATAAAGTTTAAAAAAAATCTTTGAATTAACATCGGTTTCACGGCAGATTATTTGACTGTAGTTTTGTTGTTGTTGTTGTTGTTGTTTTTTTTTTTCAGTTTTCTGTGTCTTTTGGCTTTGTCATTTTCATTCGTTCGGGTTTGTGTCAATAAGTTGCATTATCCTTTCCTTTTTGTCGCCAAATAGTCACTTACACATGAATTTAAAGTCTGAAAGACTTAGATTTTTAAATTTCTTTTGGCTATTTGTTGATGTTGTTTGACTGTATGTCGAATGACTGTGTGTTGATGTCGTGTCACTGTGTTTATGTCATTTGACTGTATGTTGATGTCGACTGGCTGTGTGTTGATAGTCTGCCTGTGTGTTGACGTAGTTTGGCTGTGTGTTGATGTCGACTGACTGTGTGTTGATGTCATTCAACTTGACGTCCAAGGATTGTGTGCAGATGTGCCCTGATGTGTTAATGTTTGACTCTGTGTTGATGTTGACTGACTGTGTGTGGATGTCGTTTGACTCTGTGTTGTAGATTTGAAAAATGCCGGCATGCCTCAAGAACGCAAGTCAGTATTCACCAAAAAGAACGCTTGGCTCAACCCGCCTTTCCCGAGTGAGTTGATTGGCCGACAGAAACATTGGTCCGCTGGACTGGCCAGTTGTTTGTTGGTCTTATTCAATGTTGGTTTGTTTTGATTTAGCGGTCATGGCGTTATTTCAGAGAGTGCCGAAGTTTGACGTTGTTCTCACAGAGAGTATGGAAACTCGATGTGGTTTTCGTTGTTGTTGTTGATGTTGTTGTTGTTGTTTTAGAGACTGTGGAAAACTGACGTTGTTCTCACAGAGAGTATGAAAACTTGACGTTGTTCTCACAGAGAGTATGAAAACTTGACGTTGTTCTTTCCAGAGGATGACAAGTTTGAACTTAAAGACGCCATCTTTGGCCCGCCTGACATTCCTAACGTCGCTACCGAGCCTGACGTCACTGACGTCACACAGTCCAAACAAGATGACGTCAACCAGCCCCCGGAAGTGCCAAACGAGGTGGCAGGAATAGACACCGAGGTTGTCGTTCCTTCCAGGCCAGTGATTGAACCGGAAAACACCGGGGTCAAGGTCGTTGATGGTATGGTTTGTACATACACCACTTCCGGGTCACCAACAATGTGTAGGCTTGCAAGCTTCAGACGTAACGACGCTCGTTGTGAAACAGACGGA
>JACVVK020000151.1:145000-245000 GCA_018292915.2 Batillaria attramentaria
ACGTGTGGGTGATATGAAAGACGGGGCAACGAGAAAAACGCCAGCACAAGGATCTGGCGAACGCCGGAATTCGAACTCACGACCCGAGCATTCCAAGTCCAACGTTCTACCATTCGACCACCCCCTCCCCTATAATAATGATAATCATATCACTATAACACGCTGTAAGAGCCGCTCGAGACAAAATCATGACACTGAATCTGAAACTAAAAAAAAAATCAAGTGTTTGCATTCTTTAAGAACAAGCAGCAATCTCCAGCATCGTGCGACAGACTTGAGACGCCAGGCAGGATCCGTGATGTACGTCGTGATATCAACTGATGTTGACCTGTTTTAGGTGCTGGAGTCACTCAACATGTGTCTGGTGGTGGGACTCTCTGTGGACTACGTCGTACATCTGGCGGAAGGATACCACATGTCGACACAGTCGACTGAAGGAGTCACTAGAGAGGATGGGCATCTCTGTGTTTTCTGGAGCGTGCACGACACTGGGGGCGTCCGCCTTCATGTTGCTTGCACAGATACAGTTCTTCTACCAGGTATGGACGGGTTTGCTACATGAATATGATTATCTTTATCAGGTTGTCGGTATATCTTCACGAGACAATCAGTTATCTTTTTATGCTGTCACCAAAGACCTTGGAAGGAGCTATCAGTTTATCCTGGTCAGGCCATCAGTGTCTCTTTCAGGTTATTTCTATCAATTTATCTTTAGGTAATCTCCATAATACTGCCAGTTTTACCTTTATCAGGTTGCGGGTTTATGTTTACAGGGGTATCAGGGCAATCAGAGCTACAGGTAGTAACAAAGCTGTAGCGGATCCTCTCAAGAGTTGATTCCCCTGAACAGTAAAAATTCTATGGCTATCGATTGGAAATAACTCCTGTCAGTCAGTATCGGCTCGTTCCGTGACAGTCTGTGACTGAATCTACTTGCTGATAGTAAAAGCGGGGAATCACGAAGGACGTAACACAGGAAGACAGAGGACAGTTCGGCTTGTTCATCTTCTGTATCGACACCATGCTGTGTTTCATGCTGTGTCATGCTGTGTGTCATGCTGTTGTGTGTCTACAGTTCGGCTTGTTCATGTTTTGCACCATCGGCTTCTCGCTACTCTTCTCCCTGGGTCTCTACGTCACAGTCATGGGCATTGTGGGACCACAGGAAGATTTTGGCGACATCCGGGTTCCGATTCGCGCATGCTCAGCCCGCTTCAACGCCTGGCGAGCACAGCGTCGTCAGAGACTACTCAAATATGATGGGGATCAGACATCGGACTGTTGACTGATCGAAAAAATTAATTAATAATAATAATAATAGGGCGCCTATCCCCGTGGAACGAGCTCTAGGCGCCTTACAATCTAAAGCCTAAAAAAAAAAACTTTAAAAAAAAATTCACTCAACTCAATGTACACTACGTAAGAACAACTAAAAACATAAAAGAGCACACAATATAGGTGGGGGTGGGGATGGGGGTGGGGGTGGGGGTGGGGCGGACGAAAGGAGAGGGAGGGTGGTCAGGATAGGGATGAAACACAACAGACGCAGGCGGGAACAGGATCAAGTGGTAAAGGACAATTAATGACATTGTATCAGCGGACTTAACATTACTATTTTTATCACATCATCCCTAGAACTGCAACCTGTACATTGTCATCTTTATCTGTTGTGTGTGTGTGTGTGTGTGTCTGTGTGTGTGTGTGTGTGTGTGTGTTTGTTTCCTGAGCATGAATGTTGGGTTTTGCGCCGGCTGACGGCGTAGTATTTTACGAAATAAAACTTGTGTGTGATTTCTCTAACACATGCTCATGTGCGTGCTTGTCAAGGTGTCTGTATGGTTTTAAACTGATACCGCGGCAACCTCTCTCTCTCTCTCTCTCTCTCTCTCTCTCTCTCTCTCTCTCTCACTTCTCTCTTTCTCTCTCTCTCTGTACAACACACACACACACACAAACACACACACACACACACCACACACACACACCGGGACACACACACACCACACACAACACCACACACACACACACACACACACACGGAGAGAGAGAGAGATGGGCGTGGGGTAACCATGGCCACATATAACGGTTCTGCTACAACAGAAGAAGCCTGTAAACAAGACAAGGAAAGACAGTCATTGAGCTTCTGTCACGATATTCACCGTGTGTGTTAAGTATCGACACAGGACACAACTGTGTAGATTATCTGGCTTTCAATAATGCCCTCAATGCCTCTGTCAACTGGACCTCTTGTAGTAACTTGTCCACCAAATCAATATCACTGACACTTGGCGACCAGTCAGCCTGACCGGATTGAGTAATGTTAAGTTGGACTTTGGACAGCAAAATACTGATCTGCAGTGTTTACTGGTAGCGGTCCCTCTCGCCAGTAACCTGCTTGCTACGGCCGTCCGGTCTGTGAGAGGTGGAGACAGTAATCACCACCTAACCAACCACGCGGACACTGCCCAAGTCAGGAACTAATTCTCACACAGACAGTAAGGATGGCCATTTTCGCAAGAGTTCAGACAGAACGCACACCGGAATTATCACACACAATGCATACACCCTAAACCCCACCCCACCCCACCCCACCCCACCCCATCCACCCCGCTGTCAACGGTTCCGATCGATTGAACACAGCGTCACGGCAGACGGAACAAGTCACGTGGCCCAACATACACCAGTTCTAGTACCGGCGCACCCGGGCAGTGCCTGGGAAGGTTCCAACAGACGATCACGTAATGGCAATACAGCTAATTACAGGTTCACGTGATAAGCCAGCACCTCGTATTGTGGACTGAAAGCCTTTAGTGTGTGTGAGGCCGGGTAGACTACAGGGATCCTTTGGAACCAGCTATTGACACGTAACCAGATTTTTTTATAACGGGTCATGTCACGTGTACCGGCACTGAATAGCTGATGTCTGGATCTATACACATGTGCACTCACTGGAGCCACACTACATTCGTGTAGTTCGTCAGCGGTTCAGTGTCTGGCTGTCGGGCTGCCGTGTCTGTCTGAAGAAACAGCGGGACCGTATAGGACAGGTTGTGTTACGAGACGAATAGCTAGAACCAACTTTGAGGACCAGCTGAATCATTTTGCTATAATTGTAAATAACTATGTATGCTGCAGAACTAGTTCTAGCGATAAAAAAAAAAGGATCTAGACACTGATGTGACAAGTTTATAAGAGCTTCAAGCCGGCGACCACAAACATTCGTCCTGCCACGAACGTCATGAAGAGAGCGTCTGTCACTCGACCTTACGTCATCCGACCAGCAGATTGTGGACGTCCGCTTTGGAGGTTCAGAAAGATGCAGGCCTTCCTTTACTAAATAAATAATATCCTCCACTGGAAAGGCTGTACTGATCGATAGAGTAGAATAAATATTCACAACGACAGTGGAAGTTGTACGGTCAGCAAAAGCACCCCTACGGCGCCTCAACATCCCGCACACCACAACACAGCCTGCATCAAGAGATGACGATGACAGGTGATGACGTAGTAACGGCGTCACATAACGACAAGATGACGACTACGGACGATGCTGGTCCCACTACAACACCACGTCATCAGCCGTTTCTGTTTATCAGATGGGTGACCAACAGACCTAACCTGTCGTTTGGTGAGTAAAGACTGTGAGGGACCTGACGGCAATCAACAGCCACCAGTTTCCTCTCTCTCTCTCTCTCTCGTCTCAATTTCTCTTTGTGTCTGTTTTCTCGTCCTCGTTGTCATCTTGCTGTTGTCTTTGTTGTTGTTGCTGCTGCTGTAAGTTTTGTTCTTTGACTTATCTGTGTTTTATTTCGTTGTTTATTATGGTGGTGAGGTTGGGATGTTTATTATGGTGGTGAGGTTGGGATGTTTATTATGGTGGTGTGGTTGGCACGTTTATTATTGTGGTGAGGTTGGCATGTTTATTATGGTGGTGAGGTTGGGATGTTTATTATGGTGGTGAGGTTGGGATGTTTATTATGGTGGTGTGGTTGGCATGTTTATTATTGTGGTGAGGTTGGCATGTTTATTATGGTGGTGAGGTTGGCATGTTTATTATGGTGGTGAGGTTGGCATGTTTATTATTGTGGTGAGGTTGGCATGTTTATTATGGTGGTGAGGTTGGGATGTTTATTATGGTGGTGAGGTTGGCATGTTTATTATGGTGGTGAGGTTGGCATGTTTTGTAGTCGATACCACTTACTGTCTCCGACTCTACCGTTGTTGTAGTTGTGTTTGGTTTTCGTTTGTTGTGTTTCTGTTTGAGTTTGTCTGCCTTTCTATCCGCTGAATTACGGAATCTAGTTTGTCCGATTTACAGGAACTCCCTGTTACACTGACTCTTGTCTATGTCTATCCGCGATAGCCCCGCGGTATATCTACTGGCTCAAAACTTAAACACTACTTGATGTCTGATACAGTTCTGTTTGCATGTATAGAGTCAAGCACCAGGACGCATAATCAATGGAGCGTGACGCTCGCTTTACCTGCAATCGGCTTTTGATCGGCTCGGGGCGTTACTAATTGATCGGCCGCATTGTGGAAAGCTAGGCAGAGTGCGGTTGTACCGGGTGGCGGGTGTATGGGGTGTATTCATGGTGTGTGACGAACCAGTGCTACAATGTGTGTGTGTGTGTGTGTGTGTGTGTGTGTGTGTGTGTGTGTGTGTGTGTGTGTGTGTGTGTGTAAGTGTGTGTGTGTGTGTGTGAGAGAGAGAGAGAGAGAGAGAGACTCAACTCGACAGATGTGTGTGTGTGTGTGTGTGTGTGTGTGTGTGTGTGTGTGTGTGTGTGTGTGTGTGTGAGAGAGAGAAAGAGAGAGAGAGAAAGAGAGAGAGAGAGAGACACACACACACACACACACACACACACACACACACACACACACACACACACACACAGGAGAGAGAGGAGAGAGAGAGAGAGATATTTATAAAAGGACGTATGCCATTCATTGTTTGTTGCTTTGGTTTGGTTTTATTTTGTTTCTGTTTAAATGGTTATACTTATGTATGTGTGTTTTGTTTTTGTTCTGTTTTGTTTAGTTTTGCTTTGTTATTGTTGATAATTGGCAAGAGAATGGTTCTGGAGGGTACATGTACTTATGCAAAGTCAATTAATATTCATCAAGAATATCATAGAGAATAATCACCCCGCTCATATGAGGGTCTGTAGACAGATAGTGTTTGATATTTTACAGCCATAGCTCTCAGTCTCCACCTGACGTTTCTATCGGTATCTGGCATCCTGTTTGTCAGCGGGTATAACCTGTTCCCTGCAAACTTTGAGAACCTCCCTATGGAGCTGCACGACGAACCCTGGCTCAAGCGCGACCTCGCCTGGACAGCCAGGGACGACTACTCTAACAGGTTGGAAGCAGTTATGGTTCCTTAAAAGACATCACGCGAATCGTGGCACAGTGCTGGTTGCTTTTCATAAGCGTGATACCAAAAACGGGCCGACGTGGGAAGAAACACCACAACTGTTGTTGGGCTCAAGACCGGAATATTGACAGTCCAGCCACTACCCCCCCCCCACCCCAAATGCTATGAAATAACAAATGAGACAGCTGTAGTCGTTTCAATCACATCGGAAAAACGACCAGAGAAAGAGAGAGAGAGGGGGGGGGGGGCGGGGGTTGAGGGGGAGGAGAGAAATGAAAACCACAGCACGACTTCTCTTGCTTCGTATAGATCTGGAGTGCATGATAACTCACTGACACACGTGACGTCTGTATTCTAGTCCTTGGCAAATTCTCCATAAGTTCAATGAATGTCGTTTATTGTACGGAAAGGGACTAGGCTGGGACACATGCTTACATAGTTTGATCAAGGTAAGAGACATATATAGGTATGTCGTTGTTCCCGTGAGAGTTTCCAGTGACGTAAATTGACACTAGCAATCAGCACGGAGGTTGTCTTGTATGTGTGTGCAGAGTTGTTCGCTCCCTGCCCGCCAGTAAAACCACCAGCTGGTACCGAGGTTTGACGAGGGAAGGTTTGCTGCTCTTCTACTACAAGGACGGAGGGAACGTGTTCACACAGGCCAGTCTGCAGCAGATGCAGCAGATAGAGAACGCCCTGGTCAACGTGCCCTACTTTACCGATCACTGTCAGCTACAGGCTCAAAACGGCTCCTGCGTCCCGCCCGTCTCCGTCCTGCGTTTCTTTGACGGCACGTACGCCTCGGTAGATCCCGTGTTTACCGACACCACGTTCAGTAACATCGGCCCTGTACTGTACGCGGCCTCTACCTACAACGAAACCAAAAGCGCATTTCTGTACGCGCTCGGCAAGAGCAACGAGATCACACCGACCTCTGTGACGACAACCCTGACAAGAACGTTAATCCCTCTTGGCTGGCCGTTGGCCGGTTACAGTGACGAGGACGCCATGTTGACGGTTCTGACGGAGTTCATGGCGGACCACATGCAGCCCACTCTCGAGTCTTTCCTGGACGTGGGCGTGTTTGAGTTTACCTACTACAACACCCGCCTCATGTACCACGACGTACAGAAACAGGCTTACAGTGACATGGCTCTAGCATTAGGCAGTCTTGTCTTCATCTTTTTCTTCATCCTCTTCCACACGCGCTCCCTGTGGATCACGTGCATGGCCGAACTCAGCATCATCAGCAGTTTTGTGGAGACCAACCTCATCTACCGTGTGGTGCTGGATTTCCGGTATTTTGGCTATTTCCACGTGCTGGCGTTGTTCATCATTCTTGGTATCGGAGCTGACGATCTCTTCGTGTTTTGGGACGCGTGGACAGCCACGGGACTTAAATCTCATCCCAGTCTCGCTCACCGCCTGAACGAGGCTTACCGGAAGTCAGTTATCTCCATGTTGGTGACGTCACTGACCACCATGACGGCCTTCGTGGCAAACGCACTGTCACCGCTCCTAGCGACCCGGTCATTCGGAATCTTCGCCGCCATTTTGGTGGGCATTGACTATTTGTCTGTCATCACCTTCTTTCCCACAATCGTCATCTTTTACCATCGTCACTTTGAGGATAAGCCCCATCCGTGTTGTTGCTGCTGGAACAAGAAAGACAAGGACAAAGCTGACACGTCATCGGCCAAGAAGGACAACTCTCCCAACCCACACCTAGCAACCGTTACCAAGTACGGCACCAGCAGCCCAGAACCAACTCAAAATGGTCACGTGACGCCGTTAGAGCGGCAGAATACAAACTCTCAGCTTTTCAGACAAGACACAAAATCTAAGTTATTGAGACAAGACTCGAAAGGAAAGCAAGAGCTTGTACGACAAGATTCTAAGAAACTGTTTGTAAGTCCTGCACGAAATAGTGTCCATCCCGACACATGTCCCACACAGCCCGTGTTTGTCAGCTTGGGACTGAAGACAGCAGACGTAACATCCAGCCCTGTCGCGCCAAAAGACAACACGTCCACAACGTGCAAAGACCGAGTGACGTCATGCTGTAGGACTAAGAGGTCTTCAAAACGTAGCCGCCTGGTGGTGTTTTTCAGTGACTACTACTTCCGGTTTGTGACCCACAAGGTGGCGCGCTGGGTGATCGTGGTGGCGCTACTTGGTTGTCTGGCTGGGTTTGCTTACTCTGCCTCACGCCTGGAGCCTGACAATGAACAGGTACCCCACCTACCCCCCCCCCCCCACACACACACACCTACCCCCGCTCTGTGTGTGTGTGTGTGTGTGCGTGTGTGTGTGTGTGTGTGTGGTGAAGAATGACGGGGTTGTTAATTTTGGTCGGATGCGATATGGAACTTGAACCCATGGATGGAGGTGATGTTGAAAGCGATCGAGTTAAACCTGAACAATACTTTCAAGAGATGCCATGCTGCTGAAGCTATACAATGTAAGTTAATGTGTACACCTTGTACAGAAAGATTCTGAAAATCATGTCCGGGTGTTTGGCGTACACAGCAAACTCGATGATAAGTTGCAATATTTGCTGTATATGCGCTTAGTATTTATCTTTGTTTTACCTAGTTGTAATTGTTGTTTGTTTTCTAAGCTTTTTTGTAACCGGGAGTTCGAGAAACTAGCATGAAGGTGCAGCGTCTCCTGCATGTCCTAGGTTTATTTTGCCCCGTAGACTAGTTTGCATCCTTTGTCCAACGTTACATTTTTGTTTTTTTCATGTAGTGCAGGCACACTCAGCCGCGAATTAGTCTATGTGGCTTGCGCGGCTTTAAGCCCTAAAAACTCACTCGCTCACTCACGGCAAACTCTGTATGTTGTTTTCCATTGTCACTCAGATCCAGCTGTACACGGACTCTCATCACTATACCAAGGCCATCAAGCACAATAACTACGGCTTCGTGCCCAACGATGTGGATCGGACCATCACCATTCATCTGGTGTGGGGACTGGGGGAACAGGACATGTCCTCCTGTCATTTCTCCGAGGTGGAGTGTCCGGGGACCCAGGTATACGATGACAACTTCCAGGCCAGCACGCAGGCCGCTCAACAGGCGTTTGTGGTAAGTCCGGACATGTTGTGTATGTCAACAGTCTACTGTGTAATATCATTATTTATGTAAGGAGTGCACTTCACGAGGCATTTCTCTATAGGAGAGTAATGTGACCGGGAAACAGTGAACCTTTATCATGCGAACTGCCTGATGCCGTGTTAGTTTTCTTGTTCTGGTTCCTGGAACGCCTCGCGGGAAGAACTTTCTACACGGTCAACCCTCAACAACTCCGTTTTCCACTGTCTGTCACAGATCACCAAAACCACTATGTACATTTCCTCAGTGCTTGGGAACATTTTCAAGTATGCAGTGGTAGAGGAAGGTGGGTGTTCTAGGGTTTAACGTCCTTTCTCGTCACATACGGGAGGCGACGAGGAAAAAGCCAACAGAAATGTTTGGTTTCCAGCTAGAATTCGAACTCACGATCAGTATAATTATTTAAGGTCCAATTTCTACCGTTAGACTGTCGCGGCTCCCGGTAGATGAGGAAGTGTTTAACAGCTCCACTGAAAAATAATACAATCACCAATGAGAAAACCACTGAAAACTGAACGATTCTCATTTTACCTGACCGGAACATAATTATTTGTATGCCCTGCGTTCAAGCGTTCACGTTTTAAGACCACTAACAGTATTACTAGTGGCACTGTAATGTTGTTTCGTCAGGATATCTGTGACGCACTGTTCAGCATGAGCGCCAGCGAAGCCTCGGATTATAGGATCAAGAGAGATATCCTGACGGGAGAACTGGAGATATCTTGCTTCCCCAGGAACATGAAAACATTCCTGCAGGTATTGCCACGACATCAAGAACATTACACTTAATTACAACATGCAGAGATCAGGGCCCGTATGTAATAGTCGAGGTTAGGGCTTTTAGCCCTGGGTTAGAGTCTAACCTCGAACTAAACTAGCTCTAGGGTTAAATTTTCTGTTGGTTTTTTTTTTTTTAATTTTGTTTTAAATCAAGAAGCGGGCCCATTCCAGCAAGGTGACTAAGCCGTTATAGAAGGATTTTTTTCTTCCTTTCATCGGTTCCTTTTTTAATTTAATTTTGCTTTGGGGTTTCTTTTGTCCTAGTCTGGGTTAGGCCCGTAGCCGTGGGTTAAATTAACTTCAACTTTTACATACGGGCCCAGTTAACCTCATGAATTAAACATTTAAGTTACTCCTGATGGCAGGCAGCCAGTGTATGACAAAGGTCCCTAATCGTTTAATGTCACAGTGACACGGGTAACGTGGGTTTGGTGCAGGATACAAGCGAACAAATATATCACCATAAACTGATTGTTACACAAGGGGCAAAACGTCTTCTCCAAACCGACCTTTTTCTCAGCCCTCATACCCTTGATTACACTTTTCTGGACTAATGCAAACGGAAATCGTAAGAGTCTTCCGGGTGTTTGTGTCGTTCCAAAGGAACAACGAAAACCGCGATGACCATAAATAACTAGATTGTTTCAATCTGTTCTATAGAGTGACCCAGTTTCGGGCAGTGTTGATGTCAGCATGCCGTGGAACTGGACAGAAACCATGGACTTTATGACGTCACTCAGTACTTATTACGACACCAGCGTCTTCAACTCGTCCTATACCCACCATCTCGACGTCAGTTTCTCTGGTTTATAGACTTCCCAACACGTCTGTGTCTGGTTTATACAATTCCCAGCAAGTCTCTCTCTCTCTCTCTGTGACGTTGGATAAGAATAAGAAACAAAAATTCCTACCGATGATTCAAGATAATTATTGCCACCTGGCGGCTATCAGAATCATTGTGTTGAACAATTTCATTAGAATTTGATTGTTTTGATATTACATTTAAAAGAAACTGTTGTCCTCATTTTGTGACGTCTGTTTCACCGATACTCGCGCAGACTTGAAGTGAACGTGTGACGTCAGTGAGTGTGTGATGATATTTTCCAGATCCCCCTCACGTACTGGCTGTGGGACGCCTACCAACAAAACAACACGGAGGACTGGCAACTGTTTAACTCCCTTGTTGGGGAAGAGACTGGACCGTTCACCACCAATATACTGACGTCATCATGTGAGCAATACACCAACAACTGTTAACACTTAGGTTATAAACACAGACCTATATAAACTACTGATATAAAGTAACACTTATGTTATAAAGACAGACCTATATAAACTACTGGTATAAAGTTGTATGTGTTGTCGTTTTAAATATAAACTGGTGTTCGTGGTGTCAGAGTAAAAATCTCCTGTCAGCTGAGTGTCGACATGTCATGGTCATCGGCTACTGTGTATGTGTGTCATGTTAACTGAACAGACGAGGTCAGTTAAACAGTCGGTCAGTTCAGCAGTCAACAGTCAGCCAGGATGTCAGTCATTTCATCAGCTACATCGACTACAGTGTATATGAACTAACCGCTAAATCAGCCAAGTCATCGAGTATATTAAGAACGAGCCTGAAGACAGGTCTCTATACCTACATCTGTTTCGCCCTTGTAAGCTAAAGTTTTATAAAGTTTTATTGTCATTGTCTCTCAGTCTGCCATTTGATGTAACCATACAGTGACAAGTATCGTACAGTTTATCTCCTACACACACCTGCACGCGTCACGTGACTAACACCTTCCTATATGATGCCGCTTTGTGTGGTTGGTGACTGTAACAGCCATACAGGTGGGCAACAAGATCAAGTACCTGGCTATTGCTGTCAACACCACGCTACAACTACAGTCTCTGGGATACGAGGAGGGAATACCTATCGTACAACGCTGGGAAAAGTTCATGGAGAGTCAGGTAAGCGATCACGACCAGCCAGGTGCTTGGGTATGTAGGTGGGTGGGTGTGTGAGTGGGTGGGTGTTGAGTTTAACGTCCATTTTCCGCCACGTACGTTGGGTCATGTAAAACAAACACAAAACCAGACTGTCCTTCCCAGTAATATGTATCGTGCAGAGAGTCCATACACTTACGCTGGAGTCGCGTGGCTCATATAAATGGGCCACTGACATTTTTGTAATGGCACTCGCTGAACGACAGCTCCCTGTTTTATTTATAATTAGTATTAACTGATCAAATTATGTGAGTTCAAGTTTAAGTTGAGACCAACATGCAGTACATTTGTGTGTGTGTGTGTGTGTGTGTGTGTGTGTGTGTGTGTGTGTGTGTGTGTGTGTGTGTGTGTACAGCTCAGCAATATGCCGACAGAAATGCGGGGTGGATTCCAGACGACGACGATCGCCTGGCACTGGCTTTACGTACAGAAGGTGAGAGATAAGAGACGGCACTGTCCTGTCGTCCATGGCAACAGTGGATGTTGTTAATCACGTGCATTGTAAGATAATATCATAATATGTATTGGTCTCGCAAGGAGTAACCAACAGGCAAGTGCACTCAATGAATCCTTTCATTACAAAAACAAAATAAATAAATGTACATAAACATAATTCTGCTCGGGGGTAGGGTAGGCGTGCGGGGGGGGGGGGGGGGGGGGGGGGGGGGGGGGGGGGGGGGGGGGGGGGGGGGGGGGTGGGGGGGTCCAGCCGGCGGGGGGAGGGCAGATGCTCGAAAATCAAACGGGGGGGGGGGGGGGGGGGGGGGGGGGGGGGGGGGGGGGGGGGGGGGGGGGGGGGGGGGGGGGGGGGGGGGGGGGGGGGGGGGGGGGGGGGGGGGGGGGGGGGGGGGGGGGGGAATTTTAACCTGTCCATTTCAGTCAGAAAATACCTTTCACCTGCCGATGTCAATCTCGTCATTTTCAGTATTTGATGTATACGTAGACTGTGGGTACATTTTTAGCAGTAGTCGTTTGGTCACTGTCACTGGTCACTGTCACTGGTCACTGTCGTCGTTCTTCATCTGTTGCCGGCGGAGAAACATAAGGACGTTTGCCACGTCCACCTTAACCCCAGTCACGTGACTACGAGGTCGAGGTCGTAGGAGCTATCATTGGCTTGGTTCCCGAGTTACGTCCGCCTATGCTAGAGAGTCAGTCGGTCGGATAAACGGTACCTAACCAGCATGGTTCGCGATTCACACCGTGCGACACATCGCGAACATCGCACATGAGGTGTGACGGTAACTCGTGTCGCGTGACTCTCGTGACATGGTGTAAACAGATCGGACCCCTAGCTATCTCGTCTTCTCCATCCGGCTCGATGCAAAGTTCAAATGTCGCCAGAAACACTCCACACTCCACACAACACAGAACTGTCACTAACTTCATCTCTCCAGCGAAGCTTGCACTTGACTTGTGCAGTAGTTCTCAGTTGAGTTGTACCTGTAGCATGGCCAGACAGACGTGGAATAATTCCTCCCTGTCAACTCCATCGCTCGGGCCTGGAGCAAAAAGAAATAGAAATTTCAGTCAAGGCTTAGAAATAAACGTTAAAGACACTTCCGGGAAGATTTTTTTCTAAAACACGTTTTAGTTCAAACAGGTTTATTTTACTTACTCTCTGTTGTCTGCATACAAGAAAGCAAGTTTTAGCACTGACAAGATAAAATTAATGATATGTTCAATAAACATTCATGTCATCTAATGTAATTCTTCAATAGCAAAGACAGAGGGGGGGGGGGGGTTAGGGAGTGTTTGGGAGTTTAACGCCCTTTTCCACTACACACGGGTGATATCAAAGACGGGGCAACGATGAAAAGGCCAGCACAAATATTTGGTCCCAGCCGGAATTCGAACTCACGACCCGAGCATTGGGGGGGGGGGGGGAGGGAGAGACAGAGTTCGTGAATGTCGGCGACTTTTCTTGGTCTGTGAATATATAATTTGAGCCCCAGCCACAATTTTAAAAAAAGCGCTGACCACAACATGAGTCAATTTGAGCCCCAGCCCCAGCCCCAGCCACAGCCCCAGCCCCAGCCACAGCCACAGCCCCAGCCCCAGCCTCAGCCCCAGCCCAGCCCCAGCCACAGCCCCAGCCACAGCCACAGCCCCAGCCCCAGCCACAGCCCCAGCCACAGCCACAGCCCCAGCCACCGCCCCTGCCACACTTTACTCATGTTGTGGTCAACGCGCTTTTTAAAAATTTTGTTTTGCCTGGTCAGAGCTGTTTGTGTTGTTGTTGTTTGTGTTTTTGATACTTTTCCTCTTTCTTACCCCCCCCCCCCCCCCCCCCCACGCCCTTCCCCCCATAAACCACCATACACGTACGTGAAATCCAAGAACAACACAGTAACAAGTTTCTGACAGTGGTGTAATCCCTGAAACCAGTCTTGACAGCAGCAAAATAATACTCACAGATTTCACAGATTTCACTCGCTGTCCGTTTGGGATATGGCTTGTGGTTTGTGGCTGCTGGCCTCCACTGATCCTTTCAGACATTTTCTGTCTGTCGATACTCTGCTCTCAGACAAATTCTCCAGGCCGGGGTCGAACAAGTGACCAAAAGTCGTCTGCTTGTCTAGAAATTTCTTCCAGATCGAGCACGTGACTAAAAGTTGTCTGCTTGTCCAATGAAATCAAAAGTGGTTTGCACCTGCATGACCCGAGACAACCAGGCTGACACCCGTACATGTTCTCAATGGGTCTAGTTCGGCCGCTCACCTTTGACTTCACCTTGAATGTCACCGCTTTTTATAGGGGATATTTTCAGTTCTAATCAGTTGGAAAAATGCTTGCTGCCCACTGGTATGCAGAGAATGTTTTGACAGCTAATGATGGACAGAGAAGGCAGAATAATTTTGAGTTCACCACTGGCGATCTCACAAGTGAAAACAGAAATAAACGAACTTGACCCATTGAGCTCATTGGCGCGAATTTGACGTCGCGCTTTTTTTTCTAATCCGCTAATCACAGACCTCTGTGTGTGTAAGGGGGGGGGAGGGGGGAGGGGGATGACAGGGGAGGGGGCCTGAAAATATCGTCTGCTGACGATCCGTGTATCAAAATGTGGAATGATCTTCCGGTTAACAGAAAAAAAAAAGATAATGAATGAAATGTGACTCCCGGTTGTTGAGCAATTCCCGCCTTTTCTTGTTCTTGGCCTCAGTGTCATTTTTCAGCGTAAAACATGTCCGAATAGCAAGTTTCCGTTATTCCCCCCCCCCCCCACTTACACATACACTCTACTGGGGGCATGGGCAGTATACGTGTATAGTACCTACATCTCCTGCCAAGACCAGTTAGTTCCCACCACTCCCCCCCCCCCCCCACTTACACATACACTCTACTGGGGGCATGGGCAGTATACGTGTATAGTACCTACATCTCCTGCCAAGACCAGTTAGTTCCCACCACTCCCCCCCCCCCCCACTTACACATACACTCTACTGGGGGCATGGGCAGTATACGTGTATAGTACCTACATCTCCTGCCAAGACCAGTTAGTTCCCACCACTCCCCCCCCCCCCCACTTACACATACACTCTACTGGGGGCATGGGCAGTATACGTGTATAGTACCTACATCTCCTGCCAGACCAGTTAGTTCCCACCACTCCCCCCCCCCCCCCCACTTACACATACACTCTACTGGGGGCATGGGCAGTATACGTGTATAGTACCTACATCTCCTGCCAAGACCAGTTAGTTCCCACCACTCCCCCCCCCCCCCCCACTTACACATACACTCTACTGGGGGCATGGGCAGTATACGTGTATAGTACCTACATCTCCTGCCAGACCAGTTAGTTCCCCCACCCCCCCCCCCCCCCCTTACACATACACTCTACTGGGGGCATGGGCAGTATACGTGTATAGTACCTACATCTCCTGCCAAGACCAGTTAGTTCCCCCACTCCCCCCCCCCCCACTTACACATACACTCTACTGGGGGCATGGGCAGTATACGTGTATAGTACCTACATCTCCTGCCAAGACCAGTTAGTTCCCACCACTCCCCCCCCCCCCACTTACACATACACTCTACTGGGGGCATGGGCAGTATACGTGTATAGTACCTACATCTCCTGCCAAGACCAGTTAGTTCCCACCACTCCCCCCCCCCCCACTTACACATACACTCTACTGGGGGCATGGGCAGTATACGTGTATAGTACCTACATCTCCTGCCAAGACCAGTTAGTTCCCACCACTCCCCCCCCCCCCCACTTACACATACACTCTACTGGGGGCATGGGCAGTATACGTGTATAGTACCTACATCTCCTGCCAAGACCAGTTAGTTCCCACCACTCCCCCCCCCCCCACTTACACATACACTCTACTGGGGGCATGGGCAGTATACGTGTATAGTACCTACATCTCCTGCCAAGACCAGTTAGTTCCCACCACTCCCCCCCCCCCCCCACTTACACATACACTCTACTGGGGGCATGGGCAGTATACGTGTATAGTACCTACATCTCCTGCCAAGACCAGTTAGTTCCCACCACTCCCCCCCCCCCCCCCACTTACACATACACTCTACTGGGGGCATGGGCAGTATACGTGTATAGTACCTACATCTCCTGCCAAGACCAGTTAGTTCCCACCACTCCCCCCCCCCCCCCCACTTACACATACACTCTACTGGGGGCATGGGCAGTATACGTGTATAGTACCTACATCTCCTGCCAAGACCAGTTAGTTCCCACCACTCTCCCCCCCCCCCCACTTACACATACACTCTACTGGGGGCATGGGCAGTATACGTGTATAGTACCTACATCTCCTGCCAAGACCAGTTAGTTCCCACCACTCCCCCCCCCCCACTTACACATACACTCTACTGGGGGCATGGGCAGTATACGTGTATAGTACCTACATCTGCTGCCAAGACCAGTTAGTTCCCACCACTCCCCCCCCCCCCCCCACTTACACATACACTCTACTGGGGGCATGGGCAGTATACGTGTATAGTACCTACATCTCCTGCCAAGACCAGTTAGTTCCCACCACTCCCCCCCCCCCCCCCCCCCCACTTACACATACACTCTACTGGGGGCATGGGCAGTATACGTGTATAGTACCTACATCTCCTGCCAAGACCAGTTAGTTCCCACCACTCCCCCCCCCCCCCCACTTACACATACACTCTACTGGGGGCATGGGCAGTATACGTGTATAGTACCTACATCTCCTGCCAAGACCAGTTAGTTCCCACCACTCCCCCCCCCCCCCCCACTTACACATACACTCTACTGGGGGCATGGGCAGTATACGTGTATAGTACCTACATCTCCTGCCAAGACCAGTTAGACCAGTGTGTGTGTGAGTGTGTGTGTGTGTGTGTGTGTGTGTGTGTGTGTGTGTGTGTGTGTGTGTGTGTGTGTAGTCGCTGGCTGACAACGCTATACTGGGGATCGTGTTGTGTGTGTGTGAGTGTGTGTGTGTGTGTGTGTGTGTGTGGTGTGTGTGTGTGTGTGTGTGTGTGTGTGTGTGTGTGTGTGTAGTCGCTGGCTGACAACGCTATACTGGGGATCGTGCTCTGTGTGTGTGTGTGTGTGTGTGTGTGTGTGTGTGTGTGTGTGTGTGTGTGTGTGTGTGTGTGTAGTCGCTGGCTGACAACGCTATACTGGGTATCGTGCTCTGTGTGTGTGTGTGTGTGTGTGTGTGTGTGTGTGTGTGTGTGTGTGTGTGTGTGTGTGTAGTCGCTGGCTGACAACGCTATACTGGGGATCGTGCTGTGTGTGTGTGTGTGTGTGTGTGTGTGTGTGTGTGTGTGTGTGTGTGTGTGTGTGTGTGTGTGTGTGTGTGTGTAGTCGCTGGCTGACAACGCTATACTGGGTATACGTGCTCTGTGTGTGTGTGTGTGTGTGTGTGTGTGTGTGTGTGTGTGTGTGTGTGTGTGTGTGTGTGTGTGTGTGTAGTCGCTGGCTGACAACGCTATACTGGGGATCGTGTTGTGTGTGTGTGTGTGTGTGTTGTGTGTGTGTGTAGTCGCTGGCTGACAACGCTATACTGGGTATCGTGCTGGGTGTGTGTCTCGCCTTCCCCGTGCTGGTCCTGTCCACGTGTAACGTCATCAACGGTCTGTTGGCCACCCTCACCATCTGCTGCGTCACCGTCTGCGTCATCGGGGTGGTTCCGCTGGGTGGATGGAAGCTCGGGGTGTGTATACAACTTCCCTGGCACACGTTTTCCACGTTTTAAAACTGTATGTGAAATGTGTTGTGTGGCATCTCTTGTCTTCTGCTTGTTATGCCTGCAGTGTCATTTGGCATGGAGCCCTGGCCCTCAAGTAACCCTGTTTTGATTGAAAATACCCGAGGCTGGATATAAATGTGCGACGGCACGTGATGGAATCTTCTATAACGATTTTCGGAGTGTCTGAGATTGACACACGCGTGCACGAGGGTGAAATGCTCAGAAGCGTTTTCTTGTATCCCAACAACAAGCAACCAAATAAATCCATTTCAACCAAATGTACAGTATATTTTATATATGGGGCGTTAGTCAGTATATATGGGGCGTTAGTCAGTATATATGGGGCGTTAGTCAGTATATATGGGGCGTTAGTCAAATGTACAGTATATTTTATATATGGGGCGTTAGTCAGTGTCCATCGTGTGCTTTACTCCTACACTGAAATATTCGTCACGCCCTCACAATGTGCGTGTTACAGGTGCTCGTGTCACTCAACATGTGTCTGGTGGTTGGACTGGCTGTGGACTTTGTCGTGCACCTGGCGGAGGGATACCACATGTCACACCTGACTGACCGCCACAGTCGACTGAAGGAGTCACTAGAGAGGATGGGCATCTCTGTGTTTTCTGGAGCGTGTACGACACTAGGGGCGTCCGCCTTCATGTTGTTTGCACAGATACAGTTCTTCTTCCAGGTACGGACGGTTGTTGAAGTCAGTTTGTTCTGTAATAGTTCCATCTCTATAGAGTATAGTGTTGTACTTCTGACATTCGTCCTGTGAGTTGTTAGTGGACAGTGGTTTTTATATGCACATTGATAATGTCGGACAAGAATGCGATTATTCGTATTGCGTTCAGTTTGCGCTGAAGAAGCTTGTAAAAAAGAGTGGGACTGACATTAGGTCGTTCAGTCACTACTGGGTTTGTTCACTTTAGTGCAGTGTGGTTCTTTTCAAACATCAGTAAGTCCCTAAATGGATTGTGTAGTTGTTTACATAGCATGTGAAACTACAGACGTATGAATCTACTGCTCTGTCGGGCAGATGAGGTCTTTCGAAGAGTTCTTGAAACTAATCAATAATTACTACAAAGGTGAGACGTATATGTGTAAGCTGTCTGTATCATTGTGTCTACAGCCGGAATGTGACCCTGTCTACTTGTGCATGTGTTTTACTCGCATGCCATTAAATAAACAAATAAATAAAGTATTAATAAACTGAATGATTGTCTACAGTTCGGAATCTTCATGTTCTGCACCATCGGCTTCTCGCTGCTTTTCTCCATGGGTCTCTACGTCACAGTCATGGGTCTCATTGGTCCACAAGGCGACACGGGCGACATCCGGGTCTTCTTCCGCAAGTGCTGCGCGCGCATCAGGCCACGGAAGTTGACGGACAGTACAAACAATGTTACAGGCGTGTCTCCCAAAGTAGATGCGGCGAACGGCAGTCCTCCACAACACACACAGCCCGCCTGAAGCAGATCTGTCTAAACATCCACGTCACGTATGAGTACGATTCGCAGAGAGAGAGAGAGAGAGAGAGGCGCCATGATGGTCTTTCTGGAAAATAACAAAGAGAAATTAGAACCCAGACAACTAGTCGTGGATAGGTGCTGATGGCGGGGACTTTTGGGGCGACGTTCTCGCGTACACGATCACTATCACTAGTAGGAGAGGTGATTGTAAAACGGATCAGAAGTACATTTTGTAAATAACGTGCACATTGTGCTGCCCACGATCTGTAGGGTGATACTGGTGCAGCCCGCAATATTGTGAGATTGTGACGTCCAGCTCTTGCCTGTTCCCGAGACTTGCCGAGTGAATATTGTGCCGACCAATATTATCAGTATTATATATACCACTGTACAGTGACAGCCACCGGTGACTGATATTCTGCGATCCGTCACTGTATAGATACTGTGGATTAAGATACTGTTTGCTTGTGTCAAATATCAGCCTTGTTACATGATCAGCTCAGTCTGATCTTAAAATGTTGAAACTTTTGAAATACTACAATGTACATTTCGTTCGTGCTAATCATAGGCATGACATCATTTGTTGGTGACGTGCCTGCTTCGAGCTATTCCTAAACGGTTCCCACGTGTGCCATTCCTGGAATCTTTAGGAGATTGAACAATCTTAAACTGGTTGGTCGCTCAATGGCTGGTTGGTTGAATTTTGTGTATGCGGATTTGCTGAACGCTGAAGTACATACTCATCATTTCATGCGTCGCCATTCCTATAGTATGTTCACTTAGAGTGTCACAGTATGTTCACTTAGAGTGTCATAGTATGTTCGCTTAGAGTGTCATAGTATGTTCACTTAGAGTATCATACTATGGGGTGAGTTTCTTCATGTCTTTTTACCTCTGTACTGTAAGACACCATCCCCCTCGTCCCCAGGAAGACACAGTAAAGTTGTTTGAATTATTGGTTCTTGGTTCTTAAATCTTTGTAGAAGCGTGTGAATGTGTTGTGGTGAATGATAATTAATTATCCATGTAGCACTCCAGTAAACGCCATGGCACGTGCAGTGTAGCTGCCGGCCTGAGCCACCTGAGAGACATTGGTTCTGTGTAGCTGCCGGCCTGAGCCACCTGAGAGACATTGGTTCTGTGTAGCTGCCGAGCCTGAGCCACCTGAGAGACATTGGTTCTGTGTAGCTGCCGGCCTGAGCCACCTGAGAGACATTGGTTCTGTGTAGCTGCCGGCCTGAGCCACCTGAGAGACATTGGTTCTGTGTAGCTGCCGGCCTGAGCCACCTGAGAGACATTGGTTCTGTGTAGCTGCCGGCCTGAGCCACCTGAGAGACATTGGTTCTGTGTAGCTGCCGGCCTGAGCCACCTGAGAGACATTGGTTTCTGTGTAGCTGCCGGCCTGAGCCACCTGAGAGACATTGGTTCTGTGTAGCTGCCGGCCTGAGCCACCTGAGAGACATTGGTTCTCAATTTCTGCACAATGCCAGGATGAACAAATCCACTGACAGACTTTATTTAGGGAATTTACCAACGCTTGTGACAGCAGACAACAATCACGTGAACGACAATTCATCCAATCAGTCCCTGGTCACGCGTGGCCTGGCGGTAGAAGACGGGGACTTTAGACGTCTCAAACTCCAGCGCCTCCACTCCATACACCTCTTGCCCGTTAGCCAGGAAGGCGAAATCCTTGTTGATGGTGGGTGGTCCTTTCACCCAGCGTCCCTCGTACGTGAGTCCAGTCTTGTGTTCAAGCCTCCACTGACCGATACCGTACACGATCTCCAGACACCCACACGACGCGTTCACCAACACACGCAGATCGCCATAAGCCCCGTGACGAAACACGCCCTCGTGATTGGACAACGGGATCGAGGCTGCACGCGCTGAGCGAACAGCTCCCGCAGATCGCCTTTCTCTCCATGTGACGTCATACTCCCACTCCTCGTCACTGACAGCCGACGTTTCTGCCTGCACAGTGTTCGCTGCGCGGCGCTGACGGTGAGTGGAGTCAGACTTCCATGGGTCGGGGAAAGTACAGATGGTTGAGGAGTTGATGAAGGGGGTGTCGCCAAGGGCGAGGTCAGCCAAGTAAGTGTGCAGGGCGGTGCGGAAGCGATAGTTGACGTCACTTCCGGTCATGACGGAGAATGTGCCCACGTTCATGTCCGGCAGAAGAGTGAGAAAGGCGCGATAACCCCAGGTGGAGCCCGAGTGGTAGGCCATCTTGTAACCTGTAAAGGGAGACAAACCACCTTACACAAGAAGCTTCTCTATTTCATTGGATTGACATTTGATGAGGTAAGGCGGAAACACTCTGGGAGATTCTTGTTTTGCCCTCAGAATTTCGGCATCAGACGGCGGGCCCTGGTTTTGTTGTACCCCGTGTTCCGGCTGGTACTCAACGATCAAGACTGTCCCACAGTGTTTGATGTACTTCTGGACTGATCGGCCCCCTTGAGTTCATAAGCTTCTCTAACGTACAATGTGTAGTTCAATGCAGTCTTAGTTTGTGTGGAGACAAAACGTGATTATTTTAGTTAGACCAGCCGTGACAAAGTGTCCACAATATCACTGATGATTTGTGTGTCAGTGTTCATGTAACAAGCATTACTCGGCCAGGTAACCATGTCCTGCGCGGCTGATATTTCAAGTTGACGCCATTTCGTGTCTGTGACATCCATTCGCATAAGTACGTCATTTCAAAGTGCACCTGAAGTAAAATAAAACATTGTATTCAGCTACTTACCTTTGTAGTAGCCAAGTCTCCAGCCAAGCCCATAGGTGTCGCTGCTAAACGTCTCGGGAATCGTGGGTCGTCTGTAGTCGGCGGCGTAACTAGGGGGAGGTAAGGCGTTGCTGGGTTTGAACACAGCGTCAAGCACAGACTGGTCCAGTACACGAGAACCGGAAGTGTCTTTGCCGCCATTCAGGAGCATGCGCATCCACTGTGTCATGTCATTGGCCGTGGAGAATATGTTGCCGGATCCTACGTTGCTGCCCCAGTGTCTGTCAGTGACAGAAAAGAAGGGAAGTAGTCAGTGCTGGTCACGTTTAGTAGTCAGTGCTGGTCACGTTTAGTAGTCAGTGCTAGTCACGTTTAGTAGTCAGTGCTGGACACGTTTAGTAGTCAGTGCTGGTCACGTTTAGTAGTCAGTGCTGGTCACGTTTAGTAGTCAGTGCTGGTCACGTTTAGTAGTCAGTGCTGGTCACGTTTAGTAGTCAGTGCTGGTCACGTTTAGTAGTCAGTGCTGGTCACGTTTAGTAGTCAGTGCTAGTCACGTTTCCTGCCATACAATGATGCATACGGTCGATGGGAGAGGCTACCGATACAGACATCAGAAATACCTCGCCAAGTATGCAAAAGTCATGTCTACTGTTTGCAGGATCTGAATAGACGACTCCACTTCGGCAAGCCCCGGGGAAGCCGGGGTGGCCGAATGGTAGAGCGTTGAACTTGCAATGCTCGGGTCGTGAGCTCGAATCCTGGCTGGGGCCCAATTTTTTTTTTTTTTTTTTTTTGCTGGCTTTTTCATCGTTGCCCCGTCTTTGATATAACCCGTATGTAGTGGAAAAGGACGTTAAAACCCAAACACCCACCCACAACCCCACCCAACCCCACCCACCCCACCCCACCCCACCCCACCATGCCCCTCTTGAAACATCTCAGTACCAAACTTCAAAACAAGCAGTCAGATTCAGTAATGAGCATTCAGTTTACCGATAGTGATTACCACCACCACCACCACCACCACCACCACCACCACAAACAACAACAACAACAGTTTTTCCACCTGATGAAGTCGATGGAGGCCTTCTCCAAGTGTCCGTGCTCCAGAACGTAAGCTGTGGCCACGTCACTCCTGCTGAAATCCACGTCACTGATGAACGTCGTGCGGCTCATACCCAGCGGTGTCAACACTTTCTCCCGCATCTGTCGTCAGCAACGTACAACATGTGAAGCAACATCATCATCTGTCGTCAGCAACGTACAACATGTGAAGCAACATCATCATCTGTCGTCAACAACGTACAACATGTGAAGCAACATCATCATCTGTCGTCAGCAACGTACAACATGTGGAGTAACATCTTCATCTGTCATCAGCAACGTACAACATGTGGAGTAACATCTTCATCTGTCGTCAGCAACGTACAACATGTGGAGTAACATCTTCATCTGTCGTCAGCAACGTACAACATGTGAAGCAACATCATCATCTGTCGTCAGCAACGTACAACATGTGAAGCAACATCATCATCTGTCGTCAGCAACGTACAACATGTGAAGCAACATCATCATCTGTCGTCAGCAACGTACAACATGTGAAGCAACATCATCATCCGTCGTCAACAACGTACAACATGTGAAGCAACATCATCATCTGTCGTCAGCAACGTACAACATGTGAAGCAACATCATCATCTGTCGTCAGCAACGTACAACATGTGAAGCAACATCATCATCTGTCGTCAGCAACGTACAACATGTGAAGCAACATCATCATCTGTCGTCAGCAACGTACAACATGTGAAGCAACATCTTCATCTGTCGTCAAGAATGTACAACATCAGTGTGGAGTAACATCATCATCTGTCGTCAGCAACGTACAACATGTGAAGTAACATCTTCATCTGTCGTCAGCAACGTACAACATGTGAAGTAACATCTTCATCTGTCGTCAACAACGTACAACATGTGAAGCAACATCTTCATCTGTCGTCAACAACGTACAACATGTGAAGCAACATCTTCATCTGTCGTCAGCAACGTACAACATGTGAAGTAACATCTTCATCTGTCGTCAACAACGTACAACATGTGGAGTAACATCATCATCTGTCGTCAGCAACGTACAACATGTGAAGTAACATCATCATCTGTCGTCAGCAACGTACAACATGTGGAGTAACATCATCATCTGTCGTCAGCAACGTACAACATGTGAAGTAACATCTTCATCTGTCGTCAGCAACGTACAACATGTGAAGTAACATCTTCATCTGTCGTCAGCAACGTACAACATGTGGAGTAACAGCATCATCTGTCTACTTAGTATAGCATTCAGCGCAAGAGAAATATGCATAAGTTGATTGCTGTGCGCGCAGAGGGAGGGAGAGAGAGAGCGTGTGCTACCTACCAAATCTTCCCACGGTTTGTTGCCTAGCAACTGTGTGACGTAAGCAGCCAGGGCGTACATGAGATCGCTGTAGTAGAAGGAATCACGGAATCCTCCGGCATTTGGTAAGTACTTCAGTCTCCTGCATACAGCAACAGTATGGTAAGTAATTCAATCTCCTGCATACAGCAACAGTATGGTCAGTACTTCAGTCTCCTGCATACAGCAACAGTATGGTCAGTACTTCAGTCTCCTGCATACAGCAACAGTATGGTCAGTACTTCAGTCTCCTGTATACAGCAACAGCATGGTCAGAACATGGTCTCCTGCACACAGCGCTGTGCGTGTGTGCGCGCGCGTGTGTGTGTGTGTGTGTGTGTGTGTGTGTGTGTGTGTGTGTGTGTGTGTGTGTGTGTGTGTGTGTGTGTGTGTGTGCATTTTGGCAGCATCTTGATCGTGGCTGTACCAATAATTTGTTTGTTAACAGATACCATTTTAAAGAAGGAACTACTTCGAAATGTGACAAATTCTAATTGCGACTGGCTTTATATCAACGCTCTCCATTAAGGCACTGTAAAGGTGTCATCAACTCAACTTCACATTACCACAACACAGCACCCCACACCCCATCCACCCAACACCACCCCCACCCCCACCCGCACCCCAACCTCCCCCATTCCCCCAGCCGCATCCCCTTCTGTCTGGCGACCTTGTAACTGAACACGTACGGAGGCAGATTTTGGCGGTTGTGGTCGGTGGCGAGTCTGATGTAGTTGTTGCGAGGGATCCCGGTTCTGTGAGCCAGCAGATCCTCTAGTGTTGCGTAGATCGTCCTCAGGGAGTTGTTGAAGGCGAAGTCTGACGGTAAACCATCCACCTTCCGTACGTTGGTAGACAGGGTGCTGTCAGTCACACACACACACACACACACACACACACACACACACACACACACACACACACACACACACACACACACGCACAGAGTGTGTGTAGACAATGACAACTGTCAGGGAGTTATCGTCGTGGTGCAAGTGGTAATCCAGTTACCATGGTAATTGAGATGTGGTCTGCTGCCCTCGGGGTCAGTTGGTTACCAACTTTTGCGGAGCCACCACCCGGCTCTTCCCCATCCCCTCCAACCTCTTTATCTTGTGTGTGTACTATGACGTCACCTACCCCCGTCGTATATGACGTCACATACCCTGGTTCCTCGTCCAGCACTGTAGCCAAAAGAGCCGCTGTGAAAGCTTTGGTCAGTGAAGCGATCTGGAACTGGGTGTCGGTCGTCACGGGCTGCTGACTGTCTAGGTCAGTCACGCCGTATCCTTTGGACAGCAGAACCTGTCCACAGCGAATACTGACAATGTTAAGTTTCTCTGTCCGGAAAATAACCTTGATGTCATTTTCATGGAGAAAAATGAGGTGGAGTACCACATACATGCTTCGGAAAATGGAATGTTAGTCATTAGACTGCAGCATAACGTGCAACAGAAACAGTCCATGGTGAGAAAGAAAGGGGCCGTGTTACTGTGTGTTGTCTGGCTTTGATAGTGACGTCACTGTGACGTCATTCCTACACCCAGTCTGCTCAGCTTTCTGTTTTCACACAGCCATTGGCTCCAGTCATTAAAAGGAGTAAATAGCGTACCCACACTTCACACTGTAAGAGTCACTAAGTCAAATTCAAATTATCTTATTAATCCCATAAGGGAAAGTATAATATGCATACAATTACGGCTTTTTACCGTACATCCTTGCGGAACTATCTACGTAAAGGGCAGAGAATCACCCATAAGGCGGGAGGAAAGAGTTACCTGCCCATCCTTCACCACAGCTACAGCCAGCCCTGGGTTGTTGTGACACGTCATGCCGGCCTGTACCACGTGATCGATCTCGTTCACCACAACACTGTTGAAGGTCTCCGCGCGGTCCGTTCGAAACGTTGACATCAGCAGCAGGATGGGAATATACATCATGTGGACCATTATGAAGGGCAGGGTGATGGCGGATGTCTGTAATCACGTGGTTGGCATATCAACCATTAACAACTTGCCTTACTGTACAGGGAGATGGCGGATGTCTGTAATCACGTGGCTGGCATATCAACCATTAACAACTTGTCTTACTGTACAGGGAGATGGCGGTTGTCTGTAATCACGTGGTTGGCATATCAACCATTAACAACTTGCCTTACTGTACAGGGAGATGGCGGTTGTCTGTAATCACGTGGCTGGCAGATCAACCATTATCAACTTGTCTTACTGTACAGGGAGATGGCGGTTGTCTGTAATCACGTGGCTGGCAGATCAACCATTAACAACTTGCCTTACTGTACAGGGAGATGGCGGTTGTCTGTAATCACGTGGCTGGCAGATCAACCATTAACAACTTGTCTTACTGTACAGGGAGATGGCGGTTGTCTGTAATCACGTGGCTGGCATATCAACCATTAACAACTTGTCTTACTGTACAGGGAGATGGCGGTTGTCTGTAATCACGTGGCTGGCATATCAACCATTAACAACTTGTCTTACTGTACAGGGAGATGGCGGTTGTCTGTAATCACGTGGTTGGCATATCAACCATTAACAACTTGCCTTACTGTACAGGGAGATGGCGGTTGTCTGTAATCACGTGGTTGGCATATCAACCATTAACAACTTGCCTTACTGTACAGGGAGATGGCGGTTGTCTGTAATCACGTGGCTGGCATATCAACCATTAACAACTTGTCTTACTGTACAGGGAGATGGCGGTTGTCTGTAATCACGTGGTTGGCATATCAACCATTAACAACTTGCCTTACTGTACAGGGAGATGGCGGTTGTCTGTAATCACGTGGCTGGCATATCAACCATTAACAACTTGTCTTACTGTACAGGGAGATGGCGGTTGTCTGTAATCACGTGGTTGGCATATCAACCATTAACAACTTGTCTTACTGTACAGGGAGATGGCGGTTGTCTGTAATCACGTGGTTGGCATATCAACCATTAACAACTTGTCTTACTGTACAGGGAGATGGCGGTTGTCTGTAATCACGTGGTTGGCATATCAACCATTAACAACTTGCCTTACTGTAAAGTGAAAACTCGGCTTGATAAGAAGTTTGAAAATCACATTTTAACTTTCTACTGTACTGCTTATTAATGGCTACAGTTCCAACGTGTTTCTTGTGTTCACTTTACTCACTATAACCAGACTGGTTCCAACTCTTCACAATGGTCCCAAGGTTTTCTTGTCACAAGTGAACAGTGTTCACAATGCTTGGTAACACACCTACCTGTTCACACTGCTTGGTAACACACCTACCTGTTCACACTGCTTGGTAACACACCTACCTGTTCACACTGCTTGGTAACACACCCTACCTGTTCACACTGCTTGGTAACACACCTACCTGTTCACACTGCTTGGTAACACACCTACCTGTTCACACTGCTTGGTAACACACCTACCTGTTCACACTGCTTGGTAACACACCTACCTCTGTCTGCTGCCTCAAGTCCAAACAATGAGTATTCACTGCCTATCTTATTCCACGTTGGATGACCCGGGTCACGATTTTTTTTATGTTGTTGTCGTGTCTACAACGAGGGACTTTTTGTACTCGCTTATCTCTCCATTGTACAGCCCGATAGACTGTGTAGATATGGTTCTAACTTGACCGTCGTCTGCCTTCTGCCAGGGCTGATAAAATACTCTAGGCAGACAGTCAGACTATAGGTATGTAATGCAGACACATACAGCTGAGCACATGTACAAAATATGTAAGTAACCGAAATGCAGATGCTTACCATAACAACAGCACAGCTGGACTATCACGATCCAACAATAAATACCAACGCACTGACTGAAGACGCAGTCACGGTCACTGACGACACACGGCTGTCTAACATGGAATGTTCGTTGTTTAGATACATAGGTCAGTGATAAACACAGGAGACCCAGCTGTGACCCTTGTTATCACTCGGTGTCGTGGTATCACAGTTATCGACCCATACACCTGCTGAATCACACTGTGGGGAAACTTGACTCTGTACAATGGTCAACTTTCCCGACACCAGACATTGTTGTATCAGCCGAGTGCAGCGTCTTGCATACTACAATAATGAACATGATCTGTAAAGACTTTTCCCAGATTAGAATTGTCAAATGTCTGTCAAATGTCTGTCAAACGTCTGTCAAATGACGAACCAACACACCTGTCAGTGATGTGTAACTGTGTAACACCGAGCATGAAGTATTGTGCTGTGAAACGTACGCGCAGATAGTTCGGTAAAAGCGGTCGGTTTTCGCAAAACGAGACATTTTATCAACAATAACCAGCTTTTACGCGTTGTCCTAGCGATAAGAACGATCCTATTCTGCAACTTTTATCCAGCCCGGAACGCTGATTTGGCAATAAGCAGGAACACGACCAGGTCAGCGACAGCTTGTCTTTCCTAGTGTTGAAATCAATGACCTTGACGTTTGGCAGATATTTTGTGTAGATCGACATGTTGTTGACCGGCCTTTTGTCTAGAAATGGTCAGGATTGACCGACAGTCTTGGCTGACGTTGGTTCCACCGACCTCGGTCGGTTTATGCAATAACAAGGTAATATTCATCCGAGCGTGTCGTAAACAGGGTGTAATTCGAGTCGTTGTTTTTGCGATAACAAAGCAATAGTCGTCCAAGCATGGCGTAAACAACAGGGTGTTATCACTTGTTATTAGTAGCCAACAGCAACCAACCATGACGATGTTAGCAAGATAAATTAAAGTGGAATATTTGTCTGAAAGGAGCATATCATTAAGGTACGTGTTCGATTCTTTGAGTCATGGTGTATAAGAACTTTGTTGTTTTTGTTGTTGACGTTGTTGTTGTTGACGTTGTTGTTGTTGTTGTTGTTGTTGTTGTTGTTGTTGAAATGCCACTGTATATTGCCGAAATCGTTTAATTATCTTTATTTGTGATAAACTAAAACGTGCACTCGCTACCAATGGATAGAAATGACACAAAGCACAAACGAGATCCCAATGATTCTAGAAATGACACAAAGCACAAACGAGATCCCAATGATTCTAGAAATGACACAAAGCACAAACGAGATCCCAATGATTCTAGAAATGACACAAAGTACAAACGAGATCCCAATGATTCTATTCTATTTTATTTTGCCATGTACTACATTTCTTTCATCAGTGAACAACATGTGCACAAAATCAAAATCACACACACACACACACACACACACACACACACACACACACACACACACACACACACACACAGCACAGCACAGAAAGAAATGTAAATCACAAAAGAGAGAAACAAACAAAAGATTGTCACGTACACTGTAGAGATTTTTTTTCGCCGAAATCAGTCAGTGCTTGTCAACAAAGATTATCTGCAGTGTCCATTGTCTTTGTTATTACAATCAGATTTTTTTCTACAAGAATCATCAAAACTTGACTGTCGGCAATACCCTATCGCAATGAACAATTTCTATTCATAAGCTTTTCGGATCAAATGAAACACGCACACAAACAAAAGTAAACAAACTACATGTATCATTCTAATATTATATCGTACAAACAGGACAGTTTCAATCCTCACGAAGGCCTAGTATGTTGTTGTTGTGTAGTATGTTGTTATTGTCAGTCACACTACCGTCACATGTAATGTTGTGTCGGAACATACAAGACAGAAGATTTTACCGAACGAGCAGTTGCTAACATCAGTTCATACTGACTGCTATGCCAGTACACAGAAAGGGGCGGGGGGGGGGAGGGCGGTCCTGTAAGCAAAATACCAACTGAAACAAATGTCTGTCTCTTTGATTGATTGTTTTACCGTCTCAACTACATCTCGACAGTATGTCATTTCGTCCTGTGTTTGCATACATATTTCTAAACTGAGCGGCAGGTTCCCGCCGCTGATAATCTACCGTTCTTCAACACCTGTTTCTACCACCTTTACTTTGTAACACGTCCGCTTTAGTTCTAGAAGTTGGTTTTAAGCGACACCTCAAACGACACCTGCCGGAAGTAGCCTTGGAAACCTTCGCGCTGTTTGCGATAGCGCTTACGGTAAGTGTGCCAGGGTTCTCCCTCATATTCCTCACACACGCCACCCTCATCCCCCCTCGTCACCAGCGTCCGGAGCCGCGTGACGAACATGGCCCATTCATACGCCGACTCGGCCACGTCCTTCAGAGCGGGTGTTTTGCGGGCGATCAGCCGGCGTGCCGTGCCCATCACCGGATGGCCGAACTCACTGGGCAGCGTGATGACGTCGTTCAGCTTGTTGAGGATGGAGGTCACGCCCGCTTCGTCCTTCTCCACCAGCGCGTTGTAGAGCTGTGTACGGAGGGCGTTCTCCGTGCTGGCCAGAGAACCTTCAAAAAACATCGTGTCCAGCCTGGCCAGGAGATGGGCGCCACGACCTGCACAACGAGAATAGTCCTGACCTCAGGAACAGCAGTCATGACGCAATAACAGTGGTGGCATCGGGAACATTAGTCAAAACAGTCGTGACGTCAGGAATATCATGCGAAACAAAATAACCGTAAACTAGGTCAATTATGACACAATAACACTATCGGTCGTGATGTCAGTAGCCAGTTGTGACACAATAAGAGCCGTGACTGACGTCACACACACACACACACACACACACCTGCAGTAGATCTGGCCGCCTCGTCCCGACATGTCAAGACCTGCGGGATGTTCTCCTCCATGTAGGGTCCCAGCCTGTCTCCCGGGCTGCCCGGGTGGTGTAGCATCCCCACCCCTCCCACCCCCACCCCGTCCACCCCGCCCAGCACCGCCGGCCTGATGTCCTCACACGTCACGCCGCCCGTAAAGTAGGTCAGTAGGCCAAGGCCGTGTGCCTGATGCACGAGCGACAGGAGCTGTTGTGACGTCAGTCGTCGAAGAACGCATGTGGGTGTGTTCTTATCGCTGGAGTTATCGGCTGAGTTGCTGTTATCGCACGACGAAAACCACGTGACCTGGAAAATAAGGAATATTAACATTTCACCAGATCACAACCAGAAACTCAAGAATTGAGTAGGTTGAAGGACATTGATGATGCACGTGAGCCATGAGTAGGCACTTGATCCATAATTACACACGTGACCCATGATTACACACGTGACCAACGACGGCGCAAATGACCCATGATTACGCACGTTTTTTGTACGTGACTTAAGATTACACACGTGACATATGAATATGTATGTGGTCCAAAGCGAGAAGGACTAGCGGTAAATGACACATAACGATACTGACTCTGATCGCGTGACGCGTGCATGACACGCCACATCAATACAAGTGCTTGTTCACTGTACCTGGTCAAATCCTCCAACCAGCGTGATCTCGATGGCTCGCCTGGCGATGTGGTGTGGCTCTGTGATGACACGCACCCTCCGTCCTGCCGGCCCCTCCTCCCCCTCCCCTTCCACCCCGTAGTCGTCAGTGAGGGGCGTGGCCAGATCCCAGACAGCGGACAAGGCCTGCACGTGACGCTCGCGGTGTACATGGGGCCGTAACTGGGACATGAAGGACGCCGCTTGGGAGGTTGTCAGGCCTGAAGACAAAAACATCAACATCAACATCAACACCATCTATTGTCACGTGCAGCATCACGATGTCTTTCGACTTCGTAGGAATGGGATTAGCATAGGATGCGGACAAGCGTGTGAGTCCCTGCTGCTAAATACATTTTACAAAATGTTATCACCATACGTACCGAACTACAAAATCTGGAGACTGGGAAATATAACAGGAAGTCGGTCTGTTTAGTGTTTCCGGTTAATGAAAGTTCAGTACAGGTATACATGCGTCAAAATGTAGCACAAATAAATAAATATACCTACCACAGAATACAAAGCATTAGCAAGCGAACGTACCGATCACAGATAACCGCCACTTAGAACACGCGAACAGCACTAGTGCCGGAACGACCATAGATCACGTGAACTTACCGGCCACAGACAACGAGTCAACGTACCGGCCACAGACAACGAGTCAACGTACCGGCCACAGACAACAAGTCAACGTACCGGCCACAGATAACAAGTCAACGTACCGGCCACAGACGACAAGTCAACGTACCGGCCACAGACAACAAGTCAACGTACCGGCCACAGACAACGAGTCAACGTACCGGCCACAGACAACAAGTCAACGTACCGGCCACAGACAACGAGTCAACGTACCGGCCACAGACGACGAGTCAACGTACCGGCCACAGACGACGAGTCTACGTACCGGCCACAGACAACGAGTCAACGTACCGGCCACAGACAAACAAGTCAACGTACCGGCCACAGACAACGAGTCAACGTACCAGCCACAGACAACGAGTCAACGTACCGGCCACAGACAACGAGTCAACGTACCGGCCACAGACAACAAGTCAACGTACCGGCCACAGACAACAAGTCAACGTACCGGCCACAGACAACAAGTCAACGTACCGGCCACAGACAACAAGTCAACGTACCGGCCACACACAACAAGTCAACGTACCGGCCACAGACAACAAGTCAACGTACCGGCCACAGATAACGAGTCAACGTACCGGCCACAGACGACAAGTCAACGTACCGGCCACAGACAACGAGTCAACGTACCGGCCACAGACAACGAGTCAACGTACCGGCCACAGACAACAAGTCAACGTACCGGCCACACACAACAAGTCAACGTACCGGCCACACACAACAAGTCAACGTACCGGCCACACACAACAAGTCAACGTACCGGCCACAGACAACAAGTCAACGTACCGGCCACAGACAACAAGTGGACATACCGGCCATAGAGAGATGACAGGCGGCGGCCCCCTGGTAGAAAGCAGCAGACACTGTAGCGGCCGTTAGTTGCACCATCTTGGACAGTTCTCCCTCCCACACGTCCCTAGCGGTCAGTTCGCTGGGGGAGCGGCCTAGTCGTCTGGTAACGAAGAACGTAGTGGGGGACGAGTCACCGATGTGAAGACGGACTTTGCCGAAGTCGAACAGGGACGGGGCTCGTTCTGTGTCATCCTCCAAGTTTCCTAAAGTATAGACCACACCGTATACACTACAAGGACCACAACGTATACACTACAAGGACCAAAATGTAAAAAGACCAACACGTTAAAAAGGGCACCATGAAGATTAGAATATGAAATACAACTATACAGGCCAGTCCACTAAGACATTCAAGATACAAGCAAATTTGTTACACTAAACAAGATTAAAAAAAAACAAAACAAAAAAAACCCAAAGTGTTTCAGCAAAAGCTGTCATACCAATATGTTGTACGTGCACCACAACGCCCTGTAGCCAATCACTGCGTCGAGATGTGCCCAGTACGTGACCATAGCCACTGTCAGTCAGTGCCAGTTGTGTCTGCACGTGCGGCCTGAAGCCCGGAGATCCGATTGGTCGATGTTTACTGTCGCTCATCTGTTGGCCCTGTCAACAACATTCAAAATTTACCATTTGTCACAAAACACTGGGGGAATGTGTCATTCTTCGTAACGCCAGACAAACAGCAAACGGCGAATGGTAACACAAATACTGATGGCTGTATGTATCTTCTGTGGCAAGCGAGAATAACAAAGTTTAAACTGAAGTTACTGAGTTACGGAACAACAACAGTGACGCTTGCACGTGTATGTGACAGTCAGTAGAACTGGAAGCCAGGCCATGTATAGAGTAGATTCAGGCCAGGCCATGTATAGAGCAGATTCAGGCCAGGCCAGGCCATGTATAGAGTAGATTCAGGCCAGGCCAGGCCATGTATAGAGTAGATTCAGGCCAGGCCATGTATAGAGTAGATTCAGGCCAGGCCATGTATAGAGTAGATTCAGGCCAGGCCATGTATAGAGCAGATTCAGGCCAGGCCATGTATAGAGCAGATTCAGGCCAGGCCATGTATAGAGCAGATTCAGGCCAGGCCATGTATAGAGCAGATTCAGGCCAGGCCATGTATAGAGCAGATTCAGGCCAGGTCATGTATAGAGTAGATTCAGGCCAGGCCATGTATAGAGTAGATTCAGGCCAGGCCATGTATAGAGTAGATTCAGGCCAGGCCATGTATAGAGCAGATTCAGGCCAGGCCATGTATAGAGTAGATTCAGGCCAGGCCATGTATAGAGCAGATTCAGGCCAGGCCATGTATAGAGTAGATTCAGGCCAGGCCATGTATAGAGTAGATTCAGGCCAGGCCATGTATAGAGTAGATTCAGGCCAGGCCATGTATAGAGTAGATTCAGGCCAGGCCATGTATAGAGCAGATTCAGGCCAGGCCATGTATAGAGCAGATTCTCACCTTGGCCAGCAAGTGGTAGGCAAGTTGTACGGCCAGGTATTCACCAGGTGTAGGTTGACGTCGTTCATCCCTCACCGCCTGACATACCATGCACACTGTGTTCAGCAGCTGAGGCGAGAACTTGTGGGCGTCCCACGTCAGACACAGAGAGTTCACCTCGTCCTCCACCCCCACTACCACGTGACCCTGCCCTTCGGTCGGCACCACGCCCACATAGTCCTCGTCAAGCACGCCCCACTGTCTGACCACGCCCAGACAGACCCGCATGGCTCGGAAGGTGGTGTCCATCAGCTGTCGGACTGTGGACGCCGTCATGATGGTCTGACCCAGGGACAGGAAAGTCTCCGTCTTTGCCGGGTCACGGGGGAAGATCTTGTCCAGCCCCGCCTTCAGCTGCTTCTGCACCTGGTGGGATGGAAATAGAATACTGTCACTAGTGTCAGTATATGAAACAAGGCTCCGCCACAGTTGCATCACGACCCATCGCAATCTGAACCGTGGAGAAGATACTCACTAATTGTCACACAATACACCTGTTTGTACTTCGTCACACAGTACACATGTCGCCATAGTACAGAGCAAGTGTATAGATGCCTGGACCAGTGGACGCCAGAAAACTGTGGCAGGTGTTTAATCAGTTAAAACAACTACATTAGACCGATTTTCTTTCTAATCTCAAATGAAGACCTAACATAATGATGTTGCAGGCCTATCTAAGTTTCACATTTGTGTAGCTTATATTATATTGTATTACCTCATACTTGTGTAGCTTATATTACTATTGTATTACCTCATACTTGTGTAGCTTATATTACTATTGTATTACCTCATACTTGTGTAGCTTATATTATATTGTATTACCTCATACTTGTGTAGCTTATATTACTATTGTATTATTGTATTACCTCATACTTGTGTAGCTTATATTACTATTGTATTATTGTATTACCTCATACTTGTGTAGCTTATATTACTATTGTATTACCTCATACTTGTGTAGCTTATACTATTGTATTATTGTATTACCTCATACTTGTGTAGCTTATATTACTATTGTATTATTGTATTACCTCATACTTGTGTAGCTTATATTACTTATTGTTTCCTCATATAGCTTATTTACTATTGTATTACCTCATACTTGTGTAGCTTATATTACTATTGTATTACCTCATACTTGTGTAGCTTATATTACTATTGTATTACCTCATACTTGTGTAGCTTATATTACTATTGTATTACCTCATACTTGTGTAGCTTATATTACTATTGTATTATTGTATTACCTCATACTTGTGTAGCTTATATTACTATTGTATTACCTCATACTTGTGTAGCTTATATTACTATTGTATTATTGTATTACCTCATACTTGTGTAGCTTATATTACTATTGTATTACCTCATACTTGTGTAGCTTATATTATTATTGTATTACCTCATACTTGTGTAGCTTATATTACTATTGTATTATTGTATTACCTCATACTTGTGTAGCTTATATTACTATTGTATTATTGTATTACCTCATACTTGTGTAGCTTATATTACTATTGTATTACCTCATACTTGTGTAGCTTATATTACTATTGTATTATTGTATTACCTCATACTTGTGTAGCTTATATTACCTTTGTATTACCTCATACTTGTGTAGCTTATATTACTATTGTATTACCTCATACTTGTGTAGCTTATATTACTATTGTATTATTGTATTACCTCATACTTGTGTAGCTTATATTACTATTGTATTATTGTATTACCTCATACTTGTGTAGCTTATATTACTATTGTATTACCTCATACTTGTGTAGCTTATATTACTATTGTATTACCTCATACTTGTGTAGCTTATATTACTATTGTATTACCTCATACTTGTGTAGCTTATATTACTATTGTATTACCTCATACTTGTGTAGCTTATATTACTATTGTATTACCTCATACTTGTGTAGCTTATATTACTATTGTATTACCTCATACTTGTGTAGCTTATATTACTATTGTATTACCTCATACTTGTGTAGCTTATATTACCTTTGTATTATTATTGTCTTACCTCATCTGCCCCTGCTGGCGTGACAGTGGGTTGTTCGGACATTTTGCGCGTGGCCCCGTTACGTTTGTCTGGAGGTGCATGGTGGGATCGCTTGATGTTGACGTTGTAAAGGTTGAGCAGTAGATCCTGTAGCAGTGACAGCGACACCTGGCGGAGTGTGCCCACACCAACACTCACACTGCCTTCACGCTAGGGAAGCAACAATAGTATTGTCACGTTCAGGCAAGAACAAAAAAAAAAAAATTAAACTAACGATAATAATAATAAATAGCACATAGCGTACTCAAGGCTCACGGTGCTATCCAAGAAAACTATTTAAAAATTGCTGATATCGAGATTTACGAAAGAATCGATACTTCTGAGATCAGCCAAGAAGCACTCATCGTCTCCTGTTCGTGTATCAGATGAGATGCTGGTTGTCTGGGACAGTGTTCCCATCTTGTGTAATGCTCTGAACACGAATGTATGAGAATAAGACAAGCGCGAAGCGGTAACATCTTGCGGACTGACCTGGATTTGCGTCGGTCCGCGTGTCACGTGCTCTGTGACGTCAGCATCTTTATTGTGTAGGGGCGGTTTCTCCGCCATCTCAAGGTCACCGATTATGGACAGCTTTCTCTGTTTCTGGTGAAACACCAATCCCACACAATAAAACCTGGTTAACACCAGTCCCACACAACAAAACCTGGTTAACACCAATCCCACACAATAAAACCTGCTTAACACCAGTCCCACACAACAAAACCTGGTTAACACCAATCCCACATAGCAAAACCTGGTTAACACCAATCCCACATAACAAAACCTGGATAACACCAATCCCACACAGCTAAACCTGGATAACACCAATCCCACTTAGCAAAACCTGGATAACACCAATCCCACTTAGCAAAACCTGGTTAACACCAATCCCACATAAAAAAAAACCTGGACTACAATAAAGAAAATAAATGCGCTGCTGAAAGTGACTGTGTTATACATTCTGTTTCAGATAACATTTCCCATGGTGACGAAGTGCAAGGATCTTGACATTCAATTTTCGTACCGGGTTACAAGATGAGTGAGTTTCTGGGCACTTCTAGTGTTACACAGTATTGTAGTATATTGTCCTACTGTCGTCATCATTATGGTTTTCCTCGCCATTGTTAAGTTAATGCCAGTTTGTGCTCCTTCGTGTTTTCCGACCTCTGCGTAGAAAGTTGATAGTAGGCTTATTCAATGCTGTTCACTCAATGCGCCGTAATTTTCATAACAGCCAGGAAAACATCGCTATAAAACGGAATCACTGGCTTCAAACGGCTTCGATTTCATTTTCGCATAATTAAATTAGTCACTCGTGATTTGCGTAATCAGTCCCCCCCCCACCCACCCTCCCCCCTCCCTCACCTTTCCTCTGATCACTGAGTACTGATGTACCCGGATCATTGTATGTCAATGGACCCGGAACAAGACGGGTACGGCATTCAGAACTCTGTAGGTACTGCACTGGCGCGGGCACCTGGATGATTGTCAGTGATCTGGGTCACACCGACCGCTACTACTCAGTATAATATTTACTTTGTCCGGTGTCCGTATTTGCCATAGCGCTTTTCTCATGATCCCGGATATCAAGATAAGAGCGGTTTGAAAGTGAGTTAAACAATAAACACTCCGTTTACAGGTGCCGGGATGACTGATTGCCGGCATGGCTCAGTTCAAGTCTGCGTGTCAGTTTCAGGATACTGACGCAGACTGTCACCACTTTACACTACTTCCTTTTCACCGTGAGTTACACGTAAAGTCTGTATGTAACACTGTAAATAATGGCCCAACGTATGCTACAGCATGAAGTGGAGAATGACGTTACTAATGCATGGGCCCCGATACATAACTGTCCCCGCATATAGCGGCTTATTGGCCAAAGGGACGTAACTACATGAAAGCGCTTGAGAGTGTACACAAAACACCAGTTTTGTCCCTTGAACTGCTGTGAGTGTGTGCTGGTGGCTGTGTAGCTGAGATTAACGTGACATACCTTTCGCATCCGTGACATCAAACAGCAGATGACGACAGCCAGAGACAGTACACCAACACACGCCACCACCCCAACCACAAGGGAGGCAATGGTGACGTCATCACCCAAAGTGCCAGACGACATGTCGGCCTGAAAGACTTGTGTAGCGGTCGCCGCAGTCAGCACGTGTAGCAGTCGCCGCAGTCAGCACGTGTAGTAATCAGTGACAGTGATTCTCCCCCTGCTGTAGGTTGATTCGGTGCCGGCGTCTTCATATGATTAAAGTTATGGTGGATCAATCAGCATGAATTACAAAGTATAACAGATAAAGGAACAAAAGACAAATGTCAGTAGTAAACTGAAGGCCGAGGTTCACCGTAAGAACCAAGCGTTATATCTACAGCCATTAGCAGAATACAATTCCATGTATATATATGTAGGAATGGGACAAGTGTCAATTTCAGGGGGATGGGAAGAGTAAAATGTGTTTCAGGAAAACTGGAGGGGGGGGGGGGGGCTCCAAGAGCACGGCGCGTGCGGACAGAGACAGACTGACAGACAGACAGACAGAGTCAGAAAGAGAGTCATTAAATAAAATAATGCCCCTACTACTACTACTACTACTACTAATAATAATAATAATATAGGCGTTTTACGCAGTTCCCGGGTTCAAAGCGCCGCGAACTGAACAAAACACGCACGTGAACGTGAACTACACGCATTCTCATGCCGCACAGAGAACACTACAAACACGCGGTGCGACTGGTCAGTTCAGCAATTTAGGTTTCGGGATTTAGAGCTGCGGTTGTTGTTGATGTTGTTGTTGTTCTGAGTTTTCAGTGTGGCCTGAACATTTCAGTCTACAGCATTATGAGTCGTCCTTATTATTATTATTATTATTATTATGATACCGTAAGAAAGAAAGAAACCACAGATACACAACTTACTTGTGCAGAACTAAGACTGACAACTTTTTCTTTCACTCCAGTAAACAAAACATCTGCCTGACACTTGCCAGTATCGCCAGCTGACCGTGAGTTGTCTCTCGTGAACTGAAATCAGTACCCGGCACAAGCACTCGAATTGTCTGTGACCAGCAGGCGAGATAATTTAAAGTTCTTATTCCAGCTTGCCGGGTCTTTCTCTCTCTCACACACACACACCTGACTGTCACACCTGTAATCCCCGCACGAGCACTGATTCTACTGACTATACTGTACGGTACGAGTCGCCAAGTTTCCCTTCACAACTCAAGTCGACTGTCTTCTCCCGAAGGTGCAGCGCTTGTCAACACACGGGAGGGAGTGAGGGAGGATATACTGAGCTGCTGTCACACTGGAAGGAGGATCAGGATGTGTCGTGCACCTCATATACCGCCCCCAAATTCCGGCCTCGCGGAACTGAGAGAAAAACTGAGGTGGCAGGAAAGCGGATTTTTCAGTAACAGCACTGTGACGTGTGACTGACTAGTGTGTCGCCGGTACATCCGCGGATAACACTAGCCGGACTTACACACACAAACACGGATACATTGTACGAGGAAAGGGGAGGCGAGGGGGGGGGGAGGGGCGGGAGGTAATGGAGGGTGAGCGAGTGGAGGGGGCAGAACTGAGGGGTGGATGGGGTGTTCAACAAGTTGACAAGCTGTCCGGTTTTCTCGTGATATAGGAACGTTCTTCATTCTGTGGGCAACAAATCACGTTCATATCCGGATGGTTGTAAGTGCCAGCAAACAAACTGCATGACAAACACTTTTTCTGTGGTGCACCCTGCGTACGTCAGAAAGCCTTGAGCCGATCAGTGACTGTAAGTGTAACTGAATGTGCTGTGTTGCATGGAGTGAGTACACACACACACACACACACACACACACACACACACACACACACACACACACACACACACACACACACACACACACACACACACACACACGATGCCAGTTTTCTAACTGTACGATTGGTGGGGTACTGATTGGGGTTCTCCTAAGTTCACTTTTTTCAGTCTTGGCTCTCTTGGTTATTTCTCACCCGCCCCGCGAGTCCGTATGTTACTTATTGTTAGTGTTACTCTCTGTGTGTGTGTGTGTGTGTGTGTGTGTGTGTGTGTGTGTGTGTGTGTGTGTGTGTGTGTGTGTGTGTGTGTGTGTGTGTGTGAACATGGAACTGTCAACAAAGATCCTGGGGGGGAAGACAAGCTGCTGTCAGTTTCAGCGAGAAAGGGAAGAGAGAGGGCGCTATATATGTGTACATGTTCATTATTCATCCTCTAAAATCCGGGTCTGGTAATAAGGTCTACTGAAGTCAAAGCAGGCTCATGTCCTTGTGTGTGTGTGTGTGTGAGAGAGAGAGAGAGAGAGAGAGAGAGAACAGCATGGAGTCAAGCATCGTGTTAGATCAGTGCACGGCCGGTGTTATGGCGGTTTCAGTGTTATGCGGCAATTGACGAAGTAGACAAATGAACGGAGTACTAGTACATGTACCCTATTATGGTGCTTGTAACCGCCGAGTGTGACGTGTAACAAGGTCACAGCGGAATGAACTGAATTCACTATCAAATAAATAGAAAGTCCACAAGAAAACCGTGCAGTGCATGGCGGAACGTTTCCCGGCAACGCAAAGAAACATCACTGTATAACTGTACTGTCAGTCTTGCTTAATGTAGGCCTATCACGTGACAGTTTCTAACCGCCAAACGGAGAGCGTCCGCAAACCGTCTGTCTCGCCACACCAAGTACCTGTAGGTCAGCTTCACTGACACAAACCGAGGTGTGCCGGCCATCGTCACCTGTATGCTCAGGTCAAGTTTGTCGGATCTACAGTCCAGGATGTGATGTCTTGTCCATAAGTTCCGGATACATAATACTGTACATGTACTATTAGCATCCGTATTGGTTAAAGGCGGGCGGGTAGTTAGAACGGTTTGCCGGTCACCCCGTCATTCGCATCAGCTGGAGCTTTTTTTGGTCGGTTACTGGCGACTACCGCATACTGAATCACGTGCAGCTTGCAAATCTTCCCATAATCTTAATGCTCAAGTTGGTTGCTTGTTTGAATCTTTCGACATATTTAACAATTTTGCCAGATCCGCATCATTACGTCAGTGCCCGTACATAACCACTCCAACGGCTGATTTTGAACGGAGTGTAGTTCATATTGTTATCTACAGTTACAGTTCAATGAATGTATCACCTTACCATGGGCCCTGGTAGACACGTTTCCTCCCACAGAACGCTATCAGTGAAATAGATACAGAGTTATTTTCACTTCAACAAATGGTATTCAACACTCACTGATACTCTCAGCGGATCATCTGGAGACAGTCAAGTGGTTTCTTCACTATAGTGTCGTCATGGGTACCGACACACGGCTGACTTCATCACAAACCACACTACATTAAAAAGCACTATAGTCTATACTTGCAGTTCCTGGTAACCAGTGAACATTGTAACTATGAAACAAGCCATCATCTCCATCCTTCCATCCACACAAACCAACGTTCTTTCTCTTCAAACACACACACACACACACACACACACACACACACACACACACCACACCACACCCCTGAGACAGAAAATACACCGTAGCACTATTTATTGAACTCTGTACACCAAAATCTTGTATGGCCAAGAAGAAACAGATGATATACTAATACACAATGAGAATAGTTAATACCATGTAGATAAATGAAAACATATGTGCAGCATCGCTACTGAGCACATCAGCTCCACATTGAACATGAAACTCAAAAGGACTGTGAACATAAAAAATCATTTCGTACAACAAAACGTCAAAAGTCAACCTGCAAATTTAACTTCAATGCTAGAAATTTGACAAAATATTACACATTTCGTGAACGTTCGTAAACCTCAGTACAAGCAGTACACAAAGTAAACACATTAGCAAAAGTTCTCTCGCAGACATGCACACTGCGCTTACATTCACCACACAAAACTTAAGTATTCTCTCTGCTCCTCTCTCTCTCTCACACACACACACACTGTGACACACACACACTCACACGCACACACTGTGACACACACACACTCTCTCACACGCACACTCACACACACTGTGACACACACACACAATGTGACGCACACACACTGTGACACACACACACTCACACAATGTGACGCACACACTGTGACACACACACACACACTGACACACACACTGTGACACACACACACTGTGACACACACTGTGACACACACACACTCACACACTGTGACACACACACTGTGACCACACACTGTGACACACCCACACAGTGACACACACTGTGACACGCACCACACACACACTGTGACACACACACAGTGACACACACACACACACTGACACACTGTGACACGCACACACACAGTGACACACACACACACACACTGTGACACACACACACACTCTCTCACTCACACGCACACACCCAGCATGAAGACATACACACTGTGACACACACTCTCTCACTCACACACCCAGCAGTAAGACATGTATCAACAAAAGTTATCAGTAGTATCACAGGACAGCACCATGGCTGCCGATCAGAAAAATTTATTAACATCTGTCAAAACTTGCTCGTAAAATGACACTTTGGTGAGAACATGGGCCATTGTATTGGTGTGCACTCACACTTGAAGCCGTCATGTTTACTCACTGCACAGCAGGTCAAGTTTTGAGAGAATGTTTGTAAAGTTTTCCGCTCACAAGTTGGATGAACTCATCATCCGATTAAATAGTCTATGAAGTAGTACATGTATCAAAAACACAATTCTGTTTTTCACTCACTTGCGCACGCACACATACTCCCCCCCCCCCCCTCCCTTGTTCACACACACACTGCTTCCTCTTCCACACCCCCCCCCCCCCCCCCCCCCCCCCCCCCCCCCCCCCCCCCCCCCCCCCCCCCCCCCCCCCCCCCCCCCCCCCCCCCCCCCCCCCCCCCCCCCCCCCCCCCCCCCCCCCCCCCCCCCCCCCCCCCCCCCCCCCCCCCTCCCCGACACCAACACAAGGTCTATAGATGCAAATCAGAAACAAATGAACACAAAAACCTATTGGCTTCATTTACGACTAAGAGTCCACACAAGCCAGTTCAGAACAGTTACCACTGCAAGAAACAACATTCATACATGAACTTACTATTTTGTAACAGTTGGCAGATTCAAGGCCATACACTGATAGTGATACAGGCAACACAGATGTGACAAGTTCAACACTACACCAGACAACCACAGTGACAACCGGACAACAGTGTGCAAGAGTCAGACAGCGAGGTGTTTATAAGATGTCAGTATTACAGAGCACGGTCTGGTTCCTACTTGACACGGTAGAGAAGTTTACGCTGCATGCGATGTTGAATCTCCCCACGACGCAGCATCAGGCCCAGCACTTTCTGTACAGCACGTTCAGGGTATTTCTGTAACACAGCACAAAATAAATGTTAACATTCAAGCTCACCACATCATTCAGTATAGAGCAAAATGTACGAATCAAATTCAAAACTCAGTCTGCCAGGCGTTGTCGCAAGTTGGTAGCCCCTCCTCTTCTTTTTCAAGGTTTTAAAGTCATGTACGAGTTACAGTACAGTTTCCATTAGATTTCTCATCTTTACTATTTACTTTAACCGTTAGATTTCTCATCATTATTACATGTGTGGCAGAGTGAATTATTCACAATTAGTTAATTAGTATTTAGTGATTAGTGTGTAAGGGTTAGTATGTGAGTAGATGTAGTTGAACACACACACACACACGCACAGAGCACAGACTGATAGGCATAGTGTGAATGGGAGAGTGAGTGAGTGAGTGTAGAAAGTCAGTCATGCATGAACAACATGCACTGCCAGTTGGTCTCTATCTAACCTGCAGAGCCAGTCATGAACCATTGGTTGCATGCTTTTTATGTGTGTGATACATGTACCTGAATTGAGTTCACTTGTTCACCTCACTAGTAGTCCGTGTATGAGCTAGTTCAGTTTTACTTGTCCATTGAAGGAGGCAACATCTCTGTACTTGCTGTTGCAGTTTCTGTGTATTGTTCACCTTTGTCACCCTGATGAGGTATGTACTGGTACTTGTACTCGTGTATTGCAAGTGAATTGAAATTGTGATAGTCAGTAAAGTTTATCTTTAGTAAGTCAGCTGTTTTATTCATGTGATAGGTTCCTGGTTTCACTGGTAGTGTTCACACGTATTCTGAATTACCGCACTCTAGAGGTATTTATTGTAAGTCTTTTTGGATGAAAGCCTGTATGTTGTAAATGAAGTGTATGAGTATTAATTGTGATGTTGATGAATGATGTGTATTCTGTTTTTTAACAATACTGTAAACTTGTTTGCAGGGTGATTCGATTGCATCACTTCAGTTCGATTGCATCAGTTCAGTTTGATTGCATGGGACTGGATTGCATTCACTGCTTGAGTGGTTTGATTGGCTGAAAGGCTACTGAATAAATATATTGGAAGTCCGAAACTGTGTCGGTGGTCATTTAGAGAGCGAAACAACGAACCCCCGTTGCTGGCGTGTAGGACACTTTTATCCCCATAACACCCACCAACGCTACACATGTATTGACTCTAAATGCCCACTAACGCTACACATGTTGACTCTAAATGCCCACCAACGCTACACATGTATTTAATCTAAATGCCCACCAACGCTACACATGTATTTAATCTAAATGCCCACCAACGCTACACATGTATTTACTCTAAATGCCCACCAACGCTACACATGTATTTAATCTAAATGCCCACCAACGCTACACATGTATTTACTCTAAATGCCCACCAACGCTACACATGTATTTACTCTAAATGCCCACCAACGCTACACATGTATTTACTCTAAATGCCCACCAACGCTACACATGTATTGACTCTAAATGCCAAGGGCATTTGTCGCACTACTTACAGCCATACGCTCTCAGCAAAATAAAATGGCATGCAGAAATGTTGAAAGATTTCACCCCCCCCAAAAGTCCCAGCTTCAGGCTGAGGGATAAAAAGACTGAAACTTAGAGCGGGGTGCAGAAGCATCACCCTGCTGGGGGTCCAGGGGGCAATGACCTACTACTGAACAAGTTTTTAGCATTTTTAAAGGCAATTAGCAGCCTCTCCTGGCACCAAAAAGTAAAATACTGCCATAGTGCTTTTTATCTTTCTAGTAGTTTTTAGTTTCTTTTAGTTATTTTACCTCTGTAAGCGCTTAGAGCTCACAGCGCAAATAAATACTCATTATTATTATTATTATTATTATGGTACTGACATGCAACGCTTCAAAAAATGAAGTTAGACTGTCCACAGTATGGCATTACATGTATCATGATATATGACTGTGTGCAACACCCCCCCCCCCCCCCTTTCTTTTTCTTTGGCTGAAACTAGATTTAGACGTAGGTCATTTTGTACAGTAATGATCATGTCTTGTCACACTGTCACGAAGTTCTCACCTGACGAGCAAAGTCCTGTACCATGGCATGTTCAGAGACTTGGGAACCGATGACAAATCGTCTCTTGATCTGTTTCTCAATACGCCCCAACAGTTCCTGGTCCTCCTGAGTCGTGAACCCTTCCGCTCCTGAAAAATAAACCCAGGGGAGTCACAAACTGAACATAAATTGATACATTCAAATAACACAGACCATCTTTCTGCTCTTTCCCCTTTCTTTTTTATTGCCCAGTTTATGGCATCACAGTTTCAGTGAAACCTTAACCACCACCTGACTATCCAACCAGTAAATACAAATTAAACCACAATGAGAGTCGTTTCCCTTTTCTCAGTACAGGCTATCCCACCTGCGCTTACTTACCTGCCAAATTGCCGGAGGTGGCAGCATCTAGAGTGGACACCTGGAACAGTCGCAACGCCTCATCAACATCCGCCGATGTCGCGAACGCTGCCAGTCGCATCTTGGCCTGGGACTCGGCGATACGGATAATGGCCTCCAGCTGTCTGTAAACCACAACAAAGACGGTGACAATACCTCACTACAGTCAACATGTGACGGTGACAATACCTCACTACAGTCAACATGTGACGGTGACAATACCTCACTACAGTCAACATGTGACGGTGACAATACCTCACTACAGTCAACATGTCCACACACATACACAGTTTGTTGCACATTTGTGACCGTAGTACCATGTACCAGTGCAGTATATGGAAGGTACACATCTATACCAACATAACAGTTTTATCCAATTGGATTCCAGAAGTGTGAGTATATGCACCTTATTTCTATCAATATTCAATTTTGCCGTGTAATGGCAAGTGACAGTGGGTCCATAACCTTTTTAGGGGGAAGGGGGTGATTTCAAGATACCAACATGGCTTTTTCCTCCAATGACGACCAAGGACTTCATGTGTTTTGTCCATACACAGCAGAACTGAGAATAGCAATGTAAATTATCAGATGAATCGCACTTCCACGCAGCAGATCTATTTACCTGACTGTGATAGGAATGCTGACTCGTTTGCCAGTTTCACGCTCATATTCCCCAGCGTTGTTACGCATCAACACGTAACGGTTCTTCAGTTTCTCAGCAGCCTCTGGAGACAGGCGAGGACCACATTTTCTGTTGACAGAACAAGTGGACAGTGAGAAAATGTCTAACATGGCAATAGTTCACGGTGTACACTCAACACGGTTTACCAAGTCAGTCAGTCTCCAACAGTCACTAATGATAACAAAATGTTTTTACCCGCAAGTGACAAAATCAAAAATAATCTGTTTACTCACGAGCGACAAAAAGCGATGTATTTCTTCAGAGTGTTGAGCGGGATCTCTCCTTCAGCTACTTCCTCGACAGTTTGAAGCGCGTTCAGGTGGACATTCATCACATGCTTTGCCAGTGTCTGGAAAAAACAAAGTTAGCAGTGTCACTGTCAGCTTGAATGATTCTGGCTTGTACTGTATCTATCATCAACACCGTTAGTAATGGCCATGCTTTCTGTGCGTCAAGCTCCTTTCTGTTTCCCCAGCGGGATAAATTCTTACTCAGATGTTAACACGCAATCTGGTTTATCCTGTGTTATGTTTTTGAAGTCACTAGGTATCAGAGACAGCAGAGTCACCAAAAGCACCTACATATTGGCGTCATCGTTTACTTGTAACCCACCACATGAAGTCACTCACCACATCCCTGTTTTCGTCATGCTCATCCTTGATGACAAAGATCATGTCAAAACGTGACAAAATGGTCGGCATGAAGTCAATGTTCTCCTCTCCCTTTGTGTCATCCCAACGGCCGAACACGCTGTTAGCGGCAGCCAGAACGGAGCAGCGCGAGTTGAGCGTGGTTGTGATACCGGCCTGCAACCACGACAGAAATGGCCGTCATTCAGAACAATCAATGACACAGCAGCATCTTACACTTTAACATCACAGATTCCATTGAGCAAATTCATCCAAAGACAAATGCGCTCGCCCGCTCGCTTTCGCTACCAAATTTACCGTCGGGCGAGTGAAAGCTCCGGTAGCGGTAGCCCTAATGGCGAGCAGGAATTCTGAGAGGAATCAGAACCTAGCAGCCACTCCGGCTTCCAGAATTTTTTTCGGGCTACCAGTTTTGTTCAGGGCGGTAGCCCAAATGGCTACTATGGTCCTAACACATTTGACGATCGCTGCAAAGAGACCAGTTTCACTGGGAACGCCTTGCTCCACTGTGCATAAGGATAAGATTGCAATTATGTCTGTCACTTAGCACGATTTTGTTGAGATGAAATTTACGGTCACACAGTGAAGTACAGTTGACAGGAAAGCATCCATCTGATAATTTTTGCTGTATACAAATACAGTTTACATGAAGATATCAGACTAGTTCACTCCAAGAGACCTGTTAGTGAATGTAGGAGCGTACCTTGGCAATGGAGATGGTTTGTTGTTCCATGGCCTCGTGAATGGCCACTCGGTCATCCTGTCGCATCTTGTCGAACTCATCAATACACACAACACCCCCGTCGGCCAACACCATTGCTCCGCCCTCCATCACAAAGTTACGCTGGAACACACAATGAAAATGTCTTATCTGACCGACATACTCAACACCACTCACTCTACTGCATACATGCTGCACATTCACAAATCTATAACGTCTTTCTCTGCACACTTAACATTTTAAGATTGATTTGGCAGCATCGACGGAAGTAGAACTCAATTTGGACAATTCAGAACACCAAGCACTTTACCTCACCTTTTCAGATTATGCCCTAATTCCAAGCCAATATGGAGTTCATACACACTTAAAGTTGAATGGACAATCTTTCACGAGGTAGACAACCAGCTACTCCCCCTGCATAAACTCTGCACTGTAATTCTGACAGACACAACTGGTGCACAACTTACTGTCTGTGGATCCCTGTTGACGGATGCTGTCAAACCAGCCGCGCTGCTGCCTTTCCCGGATGTGTACACCTGAAACATACATCATACATACTATGTCATTCTCTCCATTATTTACTGATGCAGTGTTTAGTGCAAGTGCTTTGCTAAAGTAATTCACATGACCCGATTTGTCATCTACTACAACAGAGAAGGAACTAAGGTATTAACCACAATCAAATGTATTTTGACAGCAAACTGAACAGTACCTACCCCAATTGGTGAACATCTCTCCACAAATTTCAGAAGCTGACTCTTGGCTGTACCAGGGTCGCCCAGCAGCAACAAGTTCACATCTCCACGCCGCGTTAGTCCATCAGGCAACCTGAACAAAGGGTCCACATCATCTTCAGCAAAGTACAGAAACAGCCAAGCTTACACTTACCTACCAGTTTGTCTTGCTACAAGACAAACAGTACAAATAATGCCAATGTACACACACACACACACACACCCCACCAGCGGGGTTTACCAAAGAAATCACATTAAACACATCTGCTTACTTGTACCATCAACACTAACACTTCAAAGAATATCGATATGAGTAAGTGTTCCTTGAAGTAAGAGCTTACCTTTTCCGAGACCCTCCAAACAGGAGGCAAGCGATGGCTTTCTTGATGTCCAGACTGCCCCAGATGGACGGGGCGACGCTTTTTGCGATGACTTCGTAAATGTTGGGTGTGGCAGCCAGACGACGGATATCCTCCTCTTCGCTAGGAGCCAGGGAAGTCTGGGACGAACGGCCCGACCCTTCCGTGTTGACCTGGATCCCCACCACACGGAAATAGGGCTGTCGGATGCCAACGTTCACCTTTTCGCGAGGGTTTTTCTGACGGCAAAACAAAAATTATAGTAACATTTATACACTCATCCAGGTAAGGCCACTCTTATGCAGACAATCCATCAAATAAAAAACTGAATCACGCTGGGGAACAGTTGAGGGAAAAAAGACTAAAAACCCAGGCTGGGGTGCACGGGCAGCGCCCTGCTGGAGGGACCAGGGGCTGGAGAACACAAATTGTAGCAATTTTAAACGCATTTAGTGGCCTCCCCTGGCACCAAAAAGTAAACTAATGAACATGACATTTACACCTGGCCGTTTCTTTGGCAGGTTGAAAGGATAGGAAACTGGCTGAAAATTGCCAAATGACTTAAAATTCCCCAGTCTGCAAAGTATGATTTTGACCTGTATCTTTTATATTTGTTACTTTACTGTTTAGTGCAGGGATGTCGTTTGGGGTCGGATCTCGGCTAAAAGCCGATTTTGTTTTGAAAAAGCCGATAATCTGTCATGTCGGCTGGCCGAGCCGAAGTTTTCACGAGTGAATCGTCTCGATTATGTCCGTTTCTGCGAGATTCCTCTGCTCGCTGGACTAATTTCCAAGAAAACGCAACTTTCGGTGAGGATATGTATCTACAGAACATCTTTAATTTACGGAGGTGGAGGGAGCACGAAACAGTAGGGAGTCTAGTCGAGAAACTGCAGAGGGAGCCGAAACTTTCTGTAAAAAGCCGAAACTTTCATGGCTGTTTCGGCTAAATCGCCGAAGAAAAAAATATCCTGGCAACATCACTGTTAGTGTGCACCAACTTTGTACAACGCCATGCAAGGGGCTGGCAACTTTGTACAACACCATGCAAGGCGCTGGCAACTTTGTACAACGCCATGCAAGGCGCTGGCAACTTTGTACAACGCCATGCAAGGCGCTGGCAACTTTGTACAACGCCATGCAAGGGGCTGGCAACTTTGTACAACGCCATGCAAGGCGCTGGCAACTTTGTACAACGCCATGCAAGGCGCTGGCAACTTTGTACAACGCCATGCAAGGGGCTGGCAACTTTGTACAACGCCATGCAAGGCGCTGGCAACTTTGTACAACACCATGCAAGGGCTGGCAACTTTGTACAACGCCATGCAAGGGCTGGCAACTTTGTACAACACCATGCAAGGCGCTGGCAACTTTGTACAACACCATGCAAGGCGCTGGCAACTTTGTACAACACCATGCAAGGGCTGGCAACTTTGTACAACGCCATGCAAGGGGCTGGCAACTTTGTACAACACCATGCAAGGCGCTGGCAACTTTGTACAACACCATGCAAGGCGCTGGGATTGGTAAAGAGAAATACAAGCCAAACTACAATTTCTGCAAAAGTAACACCGGTAACGAAGCAGGTAAACTTGACTCACAGTGGGCTTTGACGTCTTCTTGATGGAGTAAATGCCCATGACTGTCACACGGTTGCCAGGGACAACCCGATCACATAGATATCTGCAATTTCATCATTTGTAACAATAAGCAATGAAAACTCTAAATTTTGTCAGAATACACAGTGGCAACTGTGATAAAGAAATCTGGATTCACCAAGTCCACAAAAAGTCTCCCACACAAATTGTTACCAACATGTTAGGACAGACAACGCAGGTTTTTATGTGCATAAGCTCCCTTCCTGAATGTATGCCTGTGCAAAAAAAACAAGTTTCTGGGAATACTATTTTAAAGTAACACCACACAATTATGACCTTGCCAAATGAAACATACGCCACACTCTAGACAAATCTCCACACTATGTTTTCACACCATGTATACGAAAAAAATGAACACCACCTGTCACAGTAGAGAGTCATGTGACGTGGCATTTCCCCGTTCGGAACATCTTCAGGTGCCTCCTGCAGTTTCAGAATCTGGAAGTCGACACAGCGACACTTGTCCGGCATGATGAAGTAGGGGTCGATGGGGCACTTGGGGCGACCAGCCTGCTCCCTGATACAGACAGAACCCATTTTTATAATGGACACTTTGAATACAGGACATGAAACTGAAGACAACCATGCAAACACACACACTGAACCCACTGCTGAGAAGCAGTATGAACAGGACGCAAATATGGCAAGCAGCACCACCACCTGTTTCCCAGCTGTGAATAAGTTCTGTAACCACTAAAAGTAATGTCAAATTGCCAAAAGGAATATTAATAAAGATACATTGCATTGAAATGATTTTAATTCCAAAGTTCAGAGTTTAAAAAGTAATGAACAATTCTTTATTAAAAAAAACAAAAATCCCTATTGTTGCATGCCTACTACGTGCTTTAGATTTAACTTCCTCACGTGTTGCATTTGCGTGGCAGGGCGTATCCCTCTAAACCAGGCCGAACATGAATGTTGTTCAAGACATTGCTGCACCCACGACACTGGATCGCAAGTCGCGTGGCCTTCGACCTCACGCCAGATGCTGCGATCATGATGCCAGGAATCTTAACCAGGCGAGACATCTGATCAGACTGAAACATACACAGAAAAAATTTAATCCTAAAAACTTGATTTATCTGAAAGCATTAAGCAGAGGGCTGTCATATGTATGCTAACAGCTGAACAATGACAGATCTTACGTTATTTAATATTATACAGATTTTTTTTTAAAAGACGATTTCGATTGTTTACAGCATCAGAAGTCTTGCAAAGGGAGCAAATTCAGTCAAAGTAGAACACAACTGAGCATCAGTTCTTTCACACGACTGAGTGGAACAAACATTACCTTCAACTGCCTCAGTCCACACGGGTTGGAAGCAGAGGTCAGCATGACCTGAATATCTTCAACCTCTTCCTCTCCTTCGGGCCGTGGACGTGTGACATCATCAGCCACCTCTTTCGCTGCATCTTCAAACTGTCAACACACACATGATAAATCTACCAAACAAAGCCTCCCGAAATTCATCAGCATACATTTGAAGAAATGAAATTGCACAATTTAATTATGAATCGTTAGCTAGAGTTTTAGATCTTTCAAAAACGTTTCTGTAGTACTTTATCAACTGGTCATACAGTGCTACACCATGCAACATACCAGTGGCAGGTATTCAGACGGCAATTTTAGAAGTTTCTCAGCCAAAGTCTCGTCAAAGCTGCTGACATCATCCAGCTCAACATCCAACCAGAACTGACCCAAGTTATAATGGCGCTTCAACTGGTCTCTGAAATCGCAATGATAAACGGAATCAATCGTAAAACGTGTTGCCTGATAAATCAATATAACATATATATTAAAAAAGACCAGATCGCTACGTGTAGTGTGTCTAAAGAAACATTAATTATGTGTGCATACATGTCTGTCTCGGCATCTGTAGTTTACGTATTTTAAGATCAGGACAGATCTGCTGATCTGCTCAGTGTCTGCTGATTTCGCTGGTCCCAATCATCACGACTGCCCTCTTGATTTCGCTGCTTGTCAGTGCTTGGTTTAGCCACTAACAATAAGCACGCAACACTCACAGACCGACATCGTACCACTACCAAGAGAAATCGCTATTAGTATCAGTCACAAGATTCACACACCCTACAAAACTCTACTCAGTGAGTCAATACTGGCACAGCTCTCACCTGTAGCGGTAGGAGAAATTTCCCTCGTGAAACTGGCGAATGAACTCCTTGAATCGTTTCTTCACTTGTAGACGATCGATCTGATTTTCATCAGGCTGGTCTTCTGAACCAAAATTATCACTGTAGAAGATGCCGGCATCGTCAAACCCTTCCATTTTTTCACCAACTGACGCTGCTTTGTGTGACTGGTATCGTTTGTGGCGGGAAACTGGTGTACGGCGGGAAACGGCCCTTCACGGAGAAGCACGACAACGGCGGACACAGCCGATCTCCTCGGTACTTATGAAAAATTGCTAGAAATGAGGTTTGGCTTAGTTATACAATGTGCTAAACATCATATTTTTAACATTGCTAGAAACTTCTACACGTGTAATGCTCATTAACAAATTGTCGATAAAATTTTCCCCTGTAAGTCCCCACTTCGGTAATTTCCGCCATCACATGCCTGAATAGCTTCCCTTTGATAGCAGACGACATTCGCCCGTCAGCAGGGGTATGCGTACTCTCCGCGGAAGAGATGAGAACACACACACACACACACACACACACACACACATGAGAGGACAAGCAAAATAGACTTCCGGAAAACATTATGATCACTTCCCGCTGGCCTAAAGCTTTGTGTTGTCCTCTTCCAGCCGGCGTCACGGCAGTTTGAATAGCAATACCGAGCCAAACCAAAACTGACTGGGTGAACATGGCGGCTGCGTGCAGGTGAAACTTATGTCTCGGCCATCTCGTATGCACATTGCTCACTATTTTTTTTTTTTTTCATAAACAGTCGGCTTACTGTTTGTTTATATTTTTATTCATTTTAATTTTTCTTTTCATTTATTTATGTCAGTGTTTGTTTTTTCAGTTTTTTTTTTTTTTTTTTTTTTGGGGGGGGGTCTTGTTTGTTTGCAGGACAGTGCCGGTCAGCGAGAATTACGAAAACGAAAGTCTGGGGGGAGGGGGGGGGTTCTTTGTGTGTGTGTCTGTGTGTTTAGACTGGCAGTCGTCAAAATGACTGATTCACATCAGACTCATTTTTTCACATCAGTCAGTTTCAAGTTAAGACTCGGAGCTACTGTGGGGCATCTGTAATCCCTATTGTAGCTAGCCTGTGATATATAAATAACTTATGTTTTCAAAGCAAACGTTTTGGTAAATTCAGTGCTATGAGCTCTCTCTCTCTCTCTCTCTCTCTCTCTCTCTCTCTCTCTCTCTCTCTCTGACGTAAACAACTACAGACCTATATCTCTACTATCTGTACTAAGTAAACCTCTAGAACGCCACATACATAAACATTTACTGGCGTACATTGAAAACCGAAACCTCCTTCACCCCCTCCAGTCGGGTTTCCGCCCACGGCACTCCTGTCACACGGCCCTGACGCGCATCACGGACACGTGGCTTTCCGCGATGAACAACTCACAGTTGACAGGTGCGGTCTTCATTGATCTGAAGAAAGCGTTTGACCTTGTTGACCATAATATACTATTATCAAAACTAAAAATCTACTCTCCCAGTCCGGGCCCGAATACAACTACACCGGACATTAGATCGAACGCGTGCTCAGTACAGACACTTCAAGCGGCCTCTGACGTCTCAACGTTCCTTCAGTCATATCTCAAAGACAGGCGTCAGAAAGTAACTGTCAACGGGTCGTATTCTTCCAGTGGTACAGTATCGCGTGGTGTGCCCCAGGGCTCTGTCTTGGGACCACTCCTCTTTTGTTTATATATAAACGACCTGCCGCTTCATCTTAGTAGTGATAAAACCTCCTGTGACTTGTTTGCAGACGATGCAACAATTCACACTGCGGATAAAAATATCGAAACTGTCACAGAACGTCTTCAGCAGAATCTTAGTGAAGTGTCTGCCTGGTGTGATTCGAACTCAATGGTTCTTAACCCCACCAAAACTGAGTGCATGGTAATAGCAACGCGCCAGAGACACCAGCTCAACCCACTCACGCTCAGCCTATGTATTCAAGACCAGCCTATAGCCCAGGTTTCAGAACATCGTCTACTTGGCGTTACACTCGATAACCAAATAAAGTGGCAATCCCACATTAATAAAACTTGTAAAACAATTGCTAGAAATGTATTCTTACTATCAAAGCTAAGACAATATGTTGATGTTGAAGCTCGGAAATTATTTTTCAATGCGCATGTCAAATGTCATATTGACTATGCATCTACGCTGTGGGATGGGAGCAGCAAGGTGCACTTAAAAAGACTGAACTCCTTACACAGAAGAGCGGCGAAACAAATTCTACCAGATCCCTCCTTAACTACAGACGAAAAACTCAAAAACCTCAAAATGCTCCCTCTGTCCAAACATCTATTATTTAACAAGGGGGTTGCCATGTTTAAAGTATGGAACAACGCTTTTCCAGCATACCTCTGCGACATGTTTTCTCACCCTCAGTCTCGTTATGCAACCTCTAGACTGAATTTAAAAGTACCGCGCCCCAGAATTGATATATATAAAACAAGCCTAGCATTCTCTGGTTCTTCCATTTGGAATAATATCCCGCCAACTGTCAAAAACGCAACGTCGCTCTCTCTGTTTAAGGAAAAATTCTTCAGGTATTTGCTCTCCTGCTCCGATCCCTAGATCAACTCACTTGTAGCCGTGCACGCAATCAATCACATGACTGTATAGAACACACTTTATGCACGGCCCGGCTTCCCATCTCTTAGTATCGACACCACTTTGTATAGACCATCCATTGTTTTGCTCGACTTGACATACATGTATTGTAATGACACCTGCTCTGTGTGTGTGTGTGTGTGTGTGTGTGTGTGTGTGTGTGTGTGTGAGAGAGAGAGAGAGAGACAGAGAGAGAGAGAGGATGTGTGTGTGTGTGTGTGTGTGTGTGTGTGTGTGTGTGTGTGTGTGTGTGTGTGTTTTTTTTACTTTGTTTAAACGTAGATGTAGTCTCTTATACAGGCGATTTTTTTTTCTCTTCACTTTTTGGCTTATATTTAGTTGTTTTGCTTCATGATTGTCCTTGACTTTTTTCTTCTTTTTTTTCTTGTCAGTTTTAAATGCTTGATTTTTTTCTTCTTTTTTCTTTTTCTTTCTTTCTTTTGTAATTTAGAGTAGCAACGGCAAGTTTGAAAATGGTAATTGTGCCAATTGCTTTACCGTTGATAAATAAAGGATCATTGTCATTGTCATTGTCATTGTCTCTCTCTCTCTCTCTCTCTCTCCCGGCTTGCTGGTACTAACCATTGCGGCGCCGGTAAACGGCGATTGATCCGGCGCATGATTCTAATGTTTCAGATCCTTCACTAGACCCGTCTGTTGACAAGAGACAATCACATAAATTAGTCTAAACACTCTCCATACGTTTTTGTAAATTTGCAGTAAATAGTCATAATTGCTTCCAGTTAGACTGGCCCATTTGCTAATTCTAGTCTCAGTCAAATACTGAAACGCGAACAGAAATTGCCGTTTTGTTTGCGCTTGAAAAATCTGTCGCCATTGTCTTGGCTGACGAGGAACACTAAATCAAAGTTGTGTTATCGATTAGAGTAGCTGGTGAATGTATAAAGCTCAGTATACGTGTATTATCAAGTTGCTTGTACAGGCAACGTTCTGTAAGTGTTCATTCAGTCAATGCCGGTGCATAAGGCTGAACAGACCAACTTTGGACCTAGTCAGTATTTGATTGCACGTGATCCCAGTGAAAGACGTCGCACAACTGAGACGCTGTCAGTGTAGGAATCAAGAACCTGGAAACAGAGGCCGACAGAAAGTTCTACTGAAGAACCCACTAAACGCAGCAAAGTAAACGGCTGACTGAGACCGACTCCAAAGGCGACTCTGAGCAGAGACTGTTGAGCCCAACAATATCGTCCGCGACTGACAGTGTAAACCGACGTTGGCAGTGTTTCCTGGTTCCTGATGGCGGTGTGGAGGCACGCTTTGTGTCATAGAACTGTCACATGATTTACTTTGTGTTATCACACGACTGCATACATCGCGATATCGTTCGTGCCGCAGGTCGTTGTGTGCTAGTCCGACACTGAGTAAGCTTTGTCCATACGACGCCTTCCCCCTCTTTCGCTGCAATTGGATGTTATAGGGCTGATATCACACGAACCAGGACTGATATCACACGAACCAGGACTGGTATCACACGACTGAACTATCTTTCTAGGAGGAAAATGGCTGACATTGTACTTTCCCTGGTGCTTCAGCTTGGATGGAGGGAAATCATCGTGGTAACAGAAGATGGTCACAGTGAGTAGGCCGATACAACTCGGTGTACCGGTCAGTCTAGCGTTTCACAGTCTTAATCAGCATTATAGTAATAGTAGCTTGGTTTTTCCAACATGAGATCTAATACATCGTCACAACGTCAGTCGCGTCTCTGTGTCACGTTGTTTTGTTTTATTTTGTTGTTGTTGTTGTTGTTGTTGTTGTTGTTGCTGCTGCTGTTGTTCTTACTCTCGTTTATGAAGCCACTAGCTTGTCAAAACAATGCCAAGTCTTCAGGTTTCGCTATTGTCGTTGACAACACTGATAACTGACACTGTCTACTGATATCAGTATTAAGTTCTGCATTATTTTGACCGTTTACCACTATGTTGTTCAGGTACTGGGAGTTCATCTCTGGTACAAAACCTCTCAAAACACGGAGTGCAGCACGTGCTGGTGTCTGGTGATGAGGCCCTGTCAGGGCAGTGGTTGCATCGTCTCGTGAGGACAGGCGAAGACAGCTGGCGCCCCCTCAACATCGTGCTTCTTTGTTCTCTCCCCTGTATCCAATCAGCGCAGCAACATGTACGACCACAACTAGGATAAGTTTATCGGATCACCATCTCAATAAGTTGATTAGCCTTTTAAAATAGGCATGGGGCTCAAGTGTATTTGGGGATTTACTGATTTCTCTGTCTTCGTGTTTGTTCATGTTTTGTGCCTTTGCCCGGCGGTAAGGCGGACATGGTCACTGATGAAGAGACAGCCGGTTTGGGGGACGTTAGGACCGGGTACCCGACGTTCACTTTCGTCAAAACTGTACGAGCTCCAGAGAAGCAACCTCCGCCATTATTGCCTAGAACCAGTAAACCGTTGGGCCACTGTCAGGTACATTACGATTAGACTGATCATGTTCATCTCTGTTCTAATCCCATGCTTAAAGATCTAAGCTCCCAACAAAAAGCTTTCCGAAGTGTGAAAAAAGTTACGGAGTCGACCGTGCAGGCACAGTCAACTCTGTCACAGTTGCAGAGTTCGCACAGTGTCCAGAAACCGCGACAAAACCGTGCCGAAAAACTGCCCCCACTTCCTGTCGGGGTTCGTCCACGCTACTGTGCACATTCCCGTGCAACCCGGCTCATTATGTGACCACGCCGCGGATACGTCAGTTTAGACGACAGAGCGATGTTCAGTGACTGTTGACATGGCGCAAGCTACGCTACAACCGGTAAGTACACGTATTTGAAAGCAATTTTGTTTCTTGCGTAAACATTTCAGCTCGAGGTTGTAGAACCAAAAGTAAAACCGCAATTTGGAAATGTTGTTGCCGATAAAACGCGCTTGGCAAATCTGAGTGCCCGCGTGCTCTTCATTTCTCACACATCTCGGCAAATTTCCAAAAAAAAAAAAAAAAAACTTACTGTCAACAGTTGCTGCGCCATTCTGACGGCGACAGCACGGCATACGAGCGACACTGACCAAATTCAAAAGTGACACGACTTGTATGGGGGTCATTGCAGACAGTACTGACTCGGTCACGGCTGCTGTGATGACCACTGCACGGACGGATGACCACTGCACGGAGATGTGCACAGTAGCGTGGACGGACCCCAACAGGAAGTGGGGGCAGTTTTTCGGCACGGTTTTGTCGCTGTTTCTGGACAGTGTGTGAACTCTGCAACTATGATAGAGTTGACGGTGCTTGCACGGTCGACTGTGTAACATTTTTCACACTTCGGAAAGCTTTTTGTTGGGAGCTTAGATCTTTAAAGGCTGTATGTTTAATCAGCGGTGTTCCTGTTTCACGTGTTCCCCCGACACACAGGCGAGTGAGCTGGAGCTACAGTACGGAACACTGTCGGCGTTCGCCATGTCATCTCGCTGGCTGCTGATACCCACAGTGGGAGACGATCTCCAGCTAATTCCCACAAGGGGGGACAATCTCCTTGATCGTCTTCACCTACAGAACGTCACCATGGACAACGTGGCGCTAGTGAGAAAACTCAGTCTCATTAATGTTGTCATGTATTGTTTGTACACGCTTAATACTGCTTCCTGAACCAAAGACCTTTGTCTAGGATCGTGATGTAACTGTTCGCGGAAGGTGAAAACGGAGTGCAAGGGTCGAAATATAAAATGTTTGTCAACAGGTCGACCAGGGGATTGTATAAAATGTTTGTCAACAGGTCGACCAGGGGATTGTATAAAATGTTTGTCAACAGGTCGACCAGGGGATTGTATAAAATGTTTGTCAACAGGTCGACCAGGGGATTGCCACGAAAGTCTGCAACTCCCATCACCACTTTGTCCTTCACACGCTGATGCGGACACGGCAAGGACGTGCGTGGAGGCCTGTCAACAACGTTGTGACTGACAGCAATAGTTACAACTGTGGACATTGTCAGTCGTCCACGTGCAGTAGCAGTGATGACCTTGGCAAGCTGTTGTTCCCAAACTTCTCCAGAGGGTTTCACGGAAGACACATACGTGTCCTGGCCAAAGGGGTAGGCATACATTTAGTTGTCAACTTCCAATGACGAACACATCTTGTTTGTGTCAGTATCTCGTTTGGTATCGAGGTATTACGGTGCAAATTCATTGCAGGTGGTGTTTAGTCTTTGTTGCTCGCGCGGCGTTAAGCCCTAAAAACTCATTCACTCACCCTTGGTGTCGGCTATTGAAACCGCTGAGCAGTTCACAGGTCCGTAGGAACAAATCTTTCTGCTATTCGCCTTTTGAAATTCTAGTAAACGTGTTTTGTATTCCACGGGGGTGTATTTAAAAAAAAATGATTGCCGTGTAGTCTAAGACAAACGTTTGAACGTTGAGCGTGTTTGTACAGAATGTTGTTGTCAGTTTACGGCCGCCCTGTTGTCTGACACTGTGAACGGTAGGAAGACATGGACGGGAGTGCTGGCCGACCTCCTTCACGTTCTGAGTCATACTGTCAACTTGACGTGAGTTCACCATACACCTTCTGCCACATACACACAACAGGGCGTCACTGTCTCAACCTTGTTTGTTTCTTGTGGAGGCTGCGGGCATTTCATGTTCGGCAGTTCTTGTATTGGTTTGTTTGGCTAGGCTTGGCTTGGTGGATGTTTGGTTTGATTTGGTTTGGTAGTTGTTTGGTTTGATAGTTGATTTGGCTTGGTGGTTGTGTTGTTTGGTTTGGTTTGGTTTTGGTGTGTGTGTGTGTGTGTGTGTGTGTGTGTGTGTGTGTGTGTGTGTGTGTGTGTGTGTGTGTGTGTGAGAGAGAGAGAGAGAGAGAGAGGGGGTCGTAACAAACTACAGCCATTGTTTTTCCCCTGGCAGATACGACATAGTGGAGCCAACAGAAGACGTGTGGGGATCTGGTACTGCAGCAGACGCTGATACCGGTTTCTATGGACACGTCATCAGACACGTGAGTCATTAGGGGACACTTCATTTTGCTGATGGTTCAGGCAACAACTCATCAGCACATTGATATATGTGCATGTATATAAGGCATCGCTTTACAGTACTGTAGGTTATGTTTGTTATCGTCAGGAGGTGGACCTGGGACTGGCGCCCACAGAACTGCTGCCTGACAGACTCAAGTTGATGGATTTCACACACCCGGTCTTCTACACCTCTATCGTCATGGTCTACCGGAAACAGGAAACACGTGACCTCAACATGGCCCTGGTCCCGTTCAGTAACAGTGTCCTGGTGGCCATCATGGGGTGCTTGGTGACGGTGACTCTGTGTATCGTTGGAGTGGAATTGAATGCTGTTTTCTCCAACAGCAACAACAACAACAAGGCGAGTCAGACGTACAAACGAAGTCTTCTTGATAGATTCTGGACGTTTCTGTCGGCTTTGGACGGTGGTTTTCAAATCACTGCAGCGGCATTGCTGTCTGAACGTAAGCGGGTTCACAGTCGTGTGTGTGTGTGTGTGTGTGTGTGTGTGTGTGTGTGTGTGTGTGTGTGTGTGTGTGTGGTGTGTGTGTGGTGTGTGTGTGTGTGTGTGTGTGTGTGTGTGTGTGTGTGTGTGTGTGTGTGTGTAGCAACGTGTATTATTATCAGTATTTACTATTTAGCATTATTGTCAATATTTAGCATTATCAGCAGTATTTATGTAATATATAGCTTCGTACTGTTGTTTGTTTGTTGTCTGGTGTGTCAGCAAGTGAAGTGCCGTTAAGGTCAAGGTCGGGCAAGGTGTTGTTGATGAGCTGGTGGATGTTCTCGCTGGTGATGGCGGCCGCCTACAGTTCCACACTCACCGCCTTCCTCTCCGTCATCAAGGACAGACAACTCTTCTCCAGGCTGGAGGATCTGGTCAGCAAGCAACATGACTACACGTGGGGGACGTACGGCCGTAGTGGTCTGGCGCTTACTCTTCAGGTGACGTAGTTTGCTCACATGATCAGATATCTAGAAATGTGGAATTTCCATTTGAGCCTGTAAGTAGGAACCGTTGTTAGTTGAAGCGAACATTACGATTGTACTGTATATAGACTACAAGAACAATTCTACCGTCATCTGGCAAAATGGCATACGCTCGGAACACTTTTTTTCTCTCTCCCAGATAACGGTATTTACCACGTTGTAATATTTTCTAAAACATTTCCTTTATACGACGTTGTTGTTGTTTGTTAACTTGTTCGTTTACGACCAAAATCACATAAGTTTTGTGAGCACTTTTCCAATACTGGTATTGACGAAGTCATGACGTTTCATGATCTAGCGGGAAAGTTAACTAAGCTACGGGCGTTTGAATGAAATTGCCTCTATGTTTCGAACATCGTTGAGATTACAAACTGCCGCTTTTGAAGCTGTAATGGTGTTTGCCGCCCTGATAGAAGGATGTTTCATTTGCCCATCGCGGTCATTTTCGTGACTTTGCAGCTTCTACTTGCACAGAAGTACGACTTTCTTTGAGCCTAAAGCCCATTCCTTTACAGACAGGGACAAATGTTTCTATAAATAGCCGCCAATCAGCGCTGTCTAGCTGGTCATCAGTCCGCAGCCACATAGCGTCGTCTGCTAAATACTAGATACACTTCTAGAACAACCTGTACGCCGGCCAGAGTCCCCACAATGTTTTCATATGCTGTATTGTGACGCATTCCATGAACAGTTTTCCACAGCGCTGTTGTGTGCCTGACAAACATTTGGAAACTTTAACAGCATTCGTTGCTCAGTGCTGCTCTCCATACAGATACCGAGCCAAGTAACGCTCTTCTTGTATTTGGCTGTTTTCCCCCTGCTCCGAAAATTCAGGAAGAAATTATCTCGTTTGTTGTCTTTTTTGGTTTTGTTTTTCACCAATTTAGGGGAGCCGGAATGGCCGAATGGTAGAGCGTTGGACTCTCAATGCTCGGGTCGTGAGTTCGAACCCCGGCTTTGGCCAAATATTTGTACTGGCCTTTTTCTCGTTGGCCCGTCTTTGATATCACCCCTACTTGGTGGAAAAGGACGTTAAACTCCCAAACACCCACCCACCCTTTTCACCAATTTGAAATCTGAACTTTGTTAGGTGAAGGAACGGACATTGAAACTGCTCCTGTATGATGGTTTTGCTGTTGACGTTTATAACGCGCGTCATCTTACAGACTATCCACATGTGTGTGACGTAACGCGTCATCTTACAGATTACCAACATGTTTGTGACGACAGTAACACGTCATCTTTCAGACTAGCAACGTGTCCATGTATCGTGATCTGTGGGCCGGCATACAGAGATTCACTATTCGAGACCCGGATGTTCTGAGTGAAGACATCGGTACGCTGGCCGACAAGGTTTGCCGGGAGAAATTCGTCCTCTTGTTCTACCAGCTGGCCGCCAGTTCCATGTTTCCTGATGATTGTCACGTGACCTTTGTGGACGTCGCCATGAGACAGTCACTTAGCAGCCTCGTTCTGCCCAAGGGATCCGCGCTTACTCAGCGTGTATCGGATGTGTGAGTCTACATTTGGGGCGGACGGGGATGGATGAGGGGGAGGGGGGGGGGGGGAACGGGTGTTCATTCCAAAGGCACTACATCTGTTTTTGCCTACGGTTGCTTTTGTCTGTTCGCCACGCCTGACGCAAAACATCAAGCAGAGGAAAAATAACAGCAACATGCATTCACGCTATGTCATCTTGCCAGCTACACGTTACTCATCTAAACTGTTTACAGCAACAAGAACCTTTACGTTATTCACTCCATTTTCTGCAGCATCCGGGCACTTCACTCTGCCGGCATCCTGTCCCACTGGACGACCAAGTGGTTCCCCCGGGTTACCCGCCCTTCACCCCCTGATCCCAAGGTCATCTCTCTACAGCACGTGCAGGGTGTGATGCTGGTGGTGCCCGTAGGGGTGGGGCTGGCCCTGATGGTGTTGATGGTGGAGTTGTTGTACGACAGACGGAAACAAAGTGGAAGCGCGACATGTGAGGAAGAGAATCGCTGAAGTGTGTGGAACTGAAAGCCAGACAATTTTTCACCACCTTCAGCAAAATGAGTTGCTTCAGCACAGATGAAGCCAGTTTTGAATGCATGAAGGGCAGAATCCAGATCATGAAATACTGAAACACGTCCGTTTCTAGCTGAACACGCTCATGGTTTGTTGACGTTAGTGATTCACATAGCGGTAATGGAGCAGAACAGGATTGGAAGAGACGGAACACACAGAACAGGGAGAGACTGGACACACACAAACTTTGAACGAAAGCATGCATCCTTGTAATATACACTGGAATTTTTTTTTTTGCGCTGAACCGATGGTAAATTTGCCAGAGTACTGCTCATCGTATTAAACTAGAGTTAACTCCACCTTTTAATCAGATCAAAATGTTTATTTTCCGTGTTCAGTGATGTTTGTTGGCGCCAGGATCCAACCTTCCTCATTAACGGTCATTTTGCAAACTGTCTCCAGGCATCGGTAGTCTTGTGAAATGTCAGATGAGGCTAAAATAAATAGACGCATATTTACGAACTGGGAGCATGTTTACATCCATAATTATTTTCTTATCTACAAATTTGCTCATGTCCTGGGGAAGTCTGATAGCTGTTTCTGTTGTACACACTTAACATACATGTGCTTCTGGTTCTTGGGTAAATGAACGCATTCTCTGCCATTTATGGCATTTAAACAATTCTTATTTGTTTTTTGGGGGTTTTTTTGTTTGTTGAAATACACTCAACATATGATTATTCGAGAATAAACTCAAAATGTTTTGTTTTGTGGGGTTTTTTAAAGTAATTGTAACAGGTTAAATGGTTGTTTAAAGTCAGTTGAGAGGTGTCTGTTTTGAATCATCTAAAAAGAACTTTGTGCGTAACTTTTGACGCTACGATGACAATTTCAGAGAGGAGAGAGAGAGTCGGCGGGGTTTTGTTAACAATCTTATCTTCACATTTTACTTTTCTCTATGTGTTTGTGTAAGACAAAGGTGTGGTTGTTCGGTCACATTATCGAGGTTAATTAGAGTAAATAATTGTATATGGTGCTTCTCGCTGTCTTTTTGTAAAGTAAACCACAAGAGATGAACAAGCCGATCGCGTATGGTTTTACCGACAATTGTTTGTTGACATAAGGAAAAGGTTTACCGATAGTATCAGATGGAAAGGGTACGTGACAAACCCTCCCCTCCCGCCCCCCCCCCCCCCCCCCCCACCCCCGGACCACCTCACCGCTCCACCATCTTGTGGAGAAATCTGGCAAAGCGATGGGATAAATCTTCGTGCCTACACAGAACGGCCATCGTTTGTCTCAGACTGTGTTAGAGTGTTGTCTTTCTGTTTTACACAATGTTTGACATTGTCCTATTCTTGCTTCAGCTTGGGTGGAGGGAAATCGTGTTTGTAAGTGACGACATTCAGGGTAAGTGTAGACCAGTTCTGTGGTCTCGACCATTCACTATGTAAAGCGTTACCAGTGATCATGTCTGTAGTCTGGCTTCTGCCAAGGCCGTGTGAGTGATTTCATCTTTCAGTTGGGGATACTCACTGCTGGTCCCTATTGTCCTAAGGAAGGAGCCATGTACCGTAGCTTCACTGAGAAAGGTTGTCTTGGTCATAAGAATGTTTAATGTTGTTATTGTTGTTAGTTGTTGTTGTTGTTGGGAGTGTTTTGTTTGTTTGTTTGCAGTACGGTTAGATTTCCTGATGTTCCTTCATCCCATCTTTCACTTGGGATAGTGATGTGATCATGATTATAATTATTATGATAGTGATGTGATCATGCACCTGTAGCCGAGAAGTTTTACCTGGCGGTTTTAACTGATGTTTTCTACTGGTAGGCGTGGAGTCTGTGTGTGATCTGAACGACCTGTCACACCATGTCGTGCAGCACATGCTGGTGTCTGGTGGTGAGGTCCTGTCAGGGGAGTGGGTGAAACGCATGGTGAAGACAGGCGAGGACAGCTGGCGCCCCCTCAACATCGTGCTGATGTGTTCTCTCCCCTGTATCCAGTCAGCGCTACAGAAGGTGACTTCTGGGTTATTTTTACCCTGTCACGTGACATTTACAGTGATTGTTAGCAGAAGTCACGTACACTTTTGTTTTGCAGGGGGGTTTGCTTTCAGTGAGTGCTTGTGCCAGATATCAATAATGAGCAAATCAGTCGTAACTACTGCTTAGTTTTAGTACACATTCCAGTGGCATTGTATTCAGTTTCCGCTCGGCTGTAACACTTGAATTTGCACACAGGCGAGTAAGCTGGAGCTGAAGTACGGAACACAGTCTGCTTTCCCCATGTCATCTCACTGGCTGCTGATCCCCACAGGGGGAGACAATCTCCTGGATTATCTGCTCGTGCACAATGTCACCATGGACAACGTGGCGCTAGTGAGCAGAAAGCGGACGGTACGGGTGATTGGATTAACCTCTTACAGATGACTGGTTTCACGTCTCGGGTGGGTTAAGTTTGTGGATTTTGAGGACAGGGACTGAGACGGACTAAAACACTCGTGTTTGAAGCCTGTCTCACGAGGGTTCTCAGTTTTGTTTTAAGCAGAGGGTTTTGTGAAGAAAACAAATACGATCAGTATACATTGAGACAGCGCTAATTGTCATTTGGTTTTTGTTTATGATTCCCAAAATAAGTGTGTGTGTGTGTGTGTGTGTGTGTGTGTGTGTGTGTGTGTGTGTGTGTGTGTGTGTGTGTGTGTGTGTGTGTGTGTTTAGGACGGGGGGTGTCGGAATAGCTCAGATAGATCTTTAAAAAATAGTGGGTTCGAATCCTGAAACAAGCAAGATTTGTAAGGAGCTTTATCTTCAGGCCCAACTCTAAAGGCCCGTCTGTAGTTTCCATGTGTATATGCATCAGGTTCCTGGCGCCGTTAGGTGTCGCTGCTTGTTGGACGGAGCTTCTGTTCAAACTCTGCTGTGGGCCCCGGGGGGTGGGAGGGAGTGGAGGCCAGTCTGTGGTGATGGCACGCACCCCCACCCTCCACACACCACCAGCACCAACACCACTCTCCCGTACGAGTCTCGTCTGGATCGTCTGCTGTTCCCCAACGTCCAACACGGTTACAATGGACGCCATCTGAAGGTCATCGCCAAGGAGGTAGACATGGAAATCTTTTTCTTTTCTTTTTTCTTTTGAGATTGATATATCATTTGAATAATAGATAATAAATGGCGTTTGTAGGGCACATTTCATTAGAAGAAAACTCAGCGCGCCGATCGCTCACCGATACGCAAGCACATTATACAACGATGGACAGACGTACACTGGTCAAACTGACTAGTTAACACAGGAAATTATTGGAAGGCTTTGCAAATTAGGAACGTTTTAAGTAAAAACAGACAGAGTGGGCGCATTTCTCAGATTCGCAGGCCGAGAGTTCCAACTGAAAGCGCGCTCACCTGAAGATTTCAGGTTGCGCTTGGGAATTTCGGGAAGGCTCTCGGACGACGACCCTTGATTATGATTACCAATAGGTTTATGTATCTGGATAGTCTTGAATCGTGTTTTATCGTAAACACATTGCCACTTCCCACATAATTGCCATTAAACTGGTTTTGTGATCAACAGAGTGTGTTAATCAGTATGCGAATGTCCGAGTTTTAAGGTATATTTATTTCTGTTCAATAAGATGTAGAGGTTGCTTTGTCCTGTCAGTGGTTGAATGAGGCAGTAGAAGTGCGTGAGAACGGGACACTAGTGTGGAAGGGTCTGGTTGTCGATCTGATTCAGGTGGCCAGTCTCACTCTCAACTTCACGTAAGTAGATACAGGTAGTTAAAATCTTCACGTAAGTAGATACAGGTAGTTAAAATCTTCACGTAAGTAGATACAGGTAGTTAAAATCTTCACGTAAGTAGATACAGGTAATTAAAATCTTCACGTAAGTAGATACAGGTAGTTAAAATCTTCACGTAAGTAGATACAGGTAGTTAAAATCTTCACGTAAGTAGATACAGGTAGTTAAAATCTTCACGTAAGTAGATACAGGTAATTAAAATCTTCACGTAAGTAGATACAGGTAGTATCTATGTTCCTAATGTGTTATGAGGGGAAACACTGCCACTTACAATGCTCAAAGGCTGTTTGCCAAATAAATACATGTGAATGTCACTGCCACCATTTTTGTGACTTTGCGGCCTGTAATAGTAGAGAAATATGACTTTCTTTGGCCTGACGCGTCCATAACTGTATTACGCGTCTAATAGTAGACTTTCTTTGGCCTGACGCGTCCATAACTGTATTACGCGTCTAATAGTAGACTTTCTTTGGCCTGACGCGTCCATAACTGTATTACGCGTCTAATAGTAGACTTTCTTTGGCCTGACGCGTCCATAACTGTATTACACGTCTAATAGTAGACTTTCTTTGGCCAAACGCGTCCATAACTGTATTACACGTCTAATAGTAGACTTTCTTTGGCCTGACGCGTCCATAACTGTATTACGCGTCTAATAGTAGACTTTCTTTGGCCTGACGCGTCCATAACTGTATTACACGTCTAATAGTAGACTTTCTTTGGCCTGACGCGTCCATAACTGTATTACACGTCTAATAGTAGACTTTCTTTGGCCTGACGCGTCCATAACTGTATTACACGTCTAATAGTAGACTTTCTTTGGCCTGACGCGTCCATAACTGTATTACACGTCTAATAGTAGACTTTCTTTGGCCAAACGCGTCCATAACTGTATTACACGTCTAATAGTAGACTTTCTTTGGCCTGACGCGTCCATAACTGTATTACACGTCTAATAGTAGACTTTCTTTGGCCAAACGCGTCCATAACTGTATTACACGTCTAATAGTAGACTTTCTTTGGCCAAACGCGTCCATAACTGTATTACACGTCTAATAGTAGACTTTCTTTGGCCAAACGCGTCCATGACTGTATTACACGTCTAATAGTAGACTTTCTTTGGCCAAACGCGTCCATGAACTGTATTACACGTCTAATAGTAGACTTTCTTTGGCCAAACGCGTCCATAACTGTATTACACGTCTAATAGTAGACTTTCTTTGGCCTGACGCGTCCATAACTGTATTACACGTCTAATAGTAGACTTTCTTTGGCCAAACGCGTCCATAACTGTATTACACGTCTAATAGTAGACTTTCTTTGGCCAAACGCGTCCATAACTGTATTACACGTCTAATAGTAGACTTTCTTTGGCCAAACGCGTCCATACTGTATTACACGTCTAATAGTAGACTTTCTTTGGCCAAACGCGTCCATAACTGTATTACACGTCTAATAGTAGACTTTCTTTGGCCAAACGCGTCCATGACTGTATTACACGTCTAATAGTAGACTTTCTTTGGCCAAACGCGTCCATGACTGTATTACACGTCTAATAGTAGACTTTCTTTGGCCAAACGCGTCCATAACTGTATTACACGTCTAATAGTAGACTTTCTTTGGCCAAACGCGTCCATAACTGTATTACACGTCTAATAGTAGACTTTCTTTGGCCAAACGCGTCCATAACTGTATTACACGTCTAATAGTAGACTTTCTTTGGCCAAACGCGTCCATAACTGTATTACACGTCTAATAGTAGACTTTCTTTGGCCAAACGCGTCCATAACTGTATTACACGTCTAATAGTAGACTTTCTTTGGCCAAACGCGTCCATAACTGTATTACACGTCTAATAGTAGACTTTCTTTGGCCAAACGCGTCCATGACTGTATTACACGTCTAATAGTAGACTTTCTTTGGCCAAACGCGTCCATAACTGTATTACACGTCTAATAGTAGACTTTCTTTGGCCAAACGCGTCCATAACTGTATTACACGTCTACGAACAAGTCGTAGAAAAAATCCACCAATCAGTGCTGTCTAGCTGGTGTTCAGTCCGTAACTAAATAACGTCGTCTGCTCAGTACGCGGTACGCTTCTACACACGTAGAACGACATATTCGCCAACCCGAGTCATCATAATGATTTCACAACTATTGAGTAATCCCAGTGACTGATTGTGATGCACGGATTCAGCGCAGTCAGTGACAAGTTGTCCACACGCTGATGTATGCCTGTCACACGTAGTGACACTTTCAAGTCGACATGGCAACTCACGCAAAGTCCGGTTTTGTTTGTTTGTTGTTTATTTTTTTACATGCCCGTCTTGGATATTCTCCGTATGATATATTTCGCTGACTGAATGCTGATTCACGAGGGGACGCTGGTTATGTCAGCACGTGGAGGTTTGCCGGTTTATACAAGTTCATTGTAATACAGGTTGTAGAAGCGTAACAATGAGTGACCATGAACAAGCACAGCTTATGGTAATTGTCACGGTGAAACAAATACACTCTGACAGTATTACAGTGGCAGACTAAATCATTCGATACGTAATTAAGATAAAGCAACACTATAGGAGAGAGAGAGAGGTTCTATGTGTAAAAATAATCTGGAGGTTTGATATTGAATACAGAGTTTCCTTCTTCCTGATAGTTTCAGTTCAGCGTATCTAATGAAGTCAAACGCGTTACTTCTCTGTGGTGTATACAGGTACGACATCGTGGAGCCAGCAGTTGACTTTTGGGGATCAGGCACGTTTAATAATCCTGATGTTGGTTATTTCAGTCACGTCATCAAAAAGGTATCGTTATGAGCACGCTATGCTACGTGTCTTTTGGACTATTGTCCACGTGTTAATTTCGAAGCTTGAAACGGTTAAGAAGACACTTGAAGTGTGATTAGGGAAGTGTGTTCATATTGTCGTTTACTTCGTTCCAAGCCCCATCATGGATGACCCCACTCCTATCAACCAAAAGGGCCGAGCCCCCAGAACTCAACCACTCGCGTCCCGCGGCATACTGAGCACAGCACAATGTCATAGCATGGTCTGGCTAACTGTTTTGCCAGACACTACAGCGCGGGAAGCACGTGTAGTTTGATTTGACTGAAACATGGAAAGAAAGCAGTAAGTCCAGTGACGTCATTTGAGGAAATGCACCGTATCTGGATGTTGCTGCTGTTTTCCGTATTGTGGAGATGTTGTGTGTTTGGTTTTTATCTCAGTCAGCACTATCCATGCATGGAATCCTAATCCTGTTCCACCGCGCACTGTGTTTCAGGAAGTGGACTTGGGCCTTGTTCTGACCGACATCATATTGGATCGACAGGTCGTCATGGATTTCACGGACACTGTCACGTATTCCTCTTACGTCATGGTGTACCGGCCACCTGAAACGACGGACGAGTTGAAGACGGTGCTGGGTCCTCTCAGCCAGTGGCTGTTGCTGGCAATAGGGGGCGCTCTGGTGGCGGTTACCATGGCGCTGGTCGTTTTTGAACTGTGTGCCTGTTCTGACCAAGGAGCAGTCCATGGCGATATTGGATGTGTCGGTGACGTGACTGTGTCACAAACATTGCTGACTTTAGACAAGGTGCTTCACATTACGGGGGCTGCTCTTCTTTCGGAATGTAAGAACACACACACACACACACACACACACACACACACACACACACACACACACACACACACACACACACACACACACACACACACACACACACACACACACACACACACACACACACACACACACACACACACACCGCGCGCACTAATCAATTTCTTTGATCACGCTTTTCCAATCAGCGAGTGAGGTGCAAATGAGATCAAGGTCGGGCAAGGTGTTGTTGATGAGCTGGTGGATGTTCTCGCTGGTGATGGCGGCCGCCTACAGTTCCACACTCACCGCCTTCCTCTCCGTCACCAAGGACAGACAACTCTTCTCCAGGCTGGAGGATCTGGTCAGCAAGCAACATGGCTACACGTGGGGAGTGCTAGACGGAAGCAGCAGTTTGATATCTCTTTCGGTAATTAAGTTTCGTTTTGTCACATGCACAAAATACAAAATGCATACATAGCACTAAGGTTGCCTGTTGTTTCACTGTATGCAATATCAAAATGTAGAGAAGCATTATTCCACAAGAGTGTTGTTTTGGTCGGGGTTTCTGATTGGCTCTGTGTGTGTGTGTGTGTGTGTGTGTGTGTGTGTGTGTGTGTGTGTGTGTGTGTGTGTGTGTGTGTGTGTGTGTGTGTGTGTGTGTGTGTGAGACAGACCAGCACTCTCCCCCTCTACAAACAGCTGTGGGCCGCAATACAGAGGTTCGCTGCTACAGATCCTGACGTCATCAGTGTCAACGTCACTACAATTGCCAGCAAAGTTCGACAAGGGGACTTTGTGGCGATTCTGCCCCAACCTTACGCAGTGGGAATGTTCGGTGACGATTGCGAGGTGGTCATGGTGGACGCGGGAATGAAACAGATTCTTTTTGGAATGACCCTGCCCAGAGGGTCGGCACTGACGAAACCACTGTCACAAGTGTGAGTGGCTTCATGCTGATAATTATTTGTATGGTGGTGACCGTGTGTTCACTGGTAAAATCCTGCTGCTCTGGGAGGTGAGGTATATTTTTTCCTATGATTCCCGGAACTGTAAGTTCTACAGCCCTCGGACAAAACACTTCCACTGACAGACCGTTTTGAAGTCTTCGAGAAGCGAATGTAGTTTTATTAGAGTTGTTTTTGAACATGCCATGGCTGCTGCAATCCATACCTTATGTCGTACAGTTTACCATGATTTGCTGCAGCATCCGGGGACTTCACTCTGCCGGCATCCTGTCCCACTGGACGGCCATCTGGTTCCCCCGGGTTGTCTGCCCTTCACCTCCTGACTCCAAGGTCATCTCTCTACAGCACGTGCAGGGTGTGATGATGGTGGTGCCTGTGGGGGTGGGGCTGGCCCTGCTGGTGCTGCTGGTGGAGATACTCTACGTGGGGAGACGAGCAGGAAGGAATCAACAGATGACGGGACAGTGAGAGGAAGGCGCTAACTGCCACCACCACCACGGCAGCACCACACATACACTTCAAGTCCAGTAGGTTTGGCAACAACCCGCGACACATATCTACATTACACCGCGGGTCTGTGGTCAAGGTGCGGTTGTTTTGTTTTTTTTTAAGTACAATAAATTCACAGCCTTCTGCTTTGCTTCATTTCTCACTAACTGGATGACGTGGATTCCAAACACTACCACTGCCTATGTGTTGTGTTGTGACTGACTTGTTTCATGGAGAAGTTGACAGCTCACAAAGGTTACAGCCCCTACCCGAGGGTCAACCTTTAAAACGTGTACCGTTTGTGTTGTGATTTCCAGCAGACACGTCCCCGTCAATGGGACTGCACACGATCGGCCGACTACATCCAAAAGCAGACATTTCCTTTACACTGGTTGAAGGCGCTGACGGTAATTGAGTAACTGATGAGGGCCAGGCTGCTGGTTTAAAAGTGAGAGTATTTTTTTACGACTCAGTGTGCTTGTTTGGCCGACATGGTCTGCTGCACTATGTGTCCGGTTCACTTAAGTTTAGTTACGTTCACATCAAGACGGTATCGCTGCACTTGGTAAAGCCCATACGCTGTCCACCCCATCTATCGGAAACCTCCTCAGCTTCGTCTTGGAGACTGGTCTAATGTCCCAGTGTGTGTTAGGTTCGTCTGTAAATAAAATACCATAAAACTAAAAACGTTGGTCTGTTTCACAAAAACCCTGTCAAATCCGTTTAAGGGGAACCGGGATAGCCGAATGGTAGAGCGTTGGACTTTCAATGCTCGGTCGTGAGTTCGAATCCCGGCTGGGGCCAAGTGTTTGTGCTGGCCGTTTTCTCGTTGCCCCGTCTTTGATATCACACATACCTGACGAAAAAGGGCGTTAAACTCCAAAACCCCCACCCACCCCACTCACACCCGATTATGGCAGATCCGGCGTCGACCAATGCCCCAGTGCACGCCACCAGTTCTACAGTCGGTCCATTGTATACAGACCACAGCCCGCGCCTGCCATTCCCACTGTGCACGCCCCCAGTTCTACAGTCGGTCCATTGTATACAGACCACAGCCCGCGCCTGCCATTCCCACTGTGCACGCCCCCAGTTCTACAGTCGGGCCATTGTATACAGACCACAGCCCGCGCCTGCCATTCCCACTGTGCACGCCCCCAGTTCTACAGTCGGGCCATTGTATACAGACCACAGCCCGCGCCTGCCATTCCCACTGTGCACGCCCCAAGTTCTACAGTCGGGCCATTGTATACAGACCACAGCCCGCGCCTGCCATTCCCACTGTGCACGCCCCCAGTTCTACAGTCGGGCCATTGTATACAGACCACAGCCCGCGCCTGCCCCAGTTCTACAGTCGGTCCATTGTATACAGACCACAGCCCGCGCCTGCCCCAGTTCTACAGTCGGGCCATTGTATACAGACCACAGCCCGCGCCTGCCCCAGTTCTACACTCGGGCCATTGTATACAGACCACAGCCCGCGCCTGCCCCAGTTCTACACTCGGGCCATTGTATACAGACCACAGCCCGCGCCTGCCCCAGTTCTACACTCGGTCCATTGTATACAGACCACAGCCCGCGCCTGCCCCAGTTCTACAGTCGGTCCATTGTATACAGACCACAGCCCGCGCCTGCCCCAGTTCTACAGTCGGTCCATTGTATACAGACCACAGCCCGCGCCTGCCCCAGTTCTACAGTCGGGCCATTGTATACAGACCACAGCCCGCGCCTGCCCCAGTTCTACAGTCGGGCCATTGTATACAGACCACAGCCCGCGCCTGCCCCAGTTCTACAGTCGGTCCATTGTATACAGACCACAGCCCGCGCCTGCCAAAAGCAAAACATGATTGCACACCGTGACTGCACCAGCCGCCGGTGAGAGTCGGGTGTGGACAGTATGCAACACACGGCGGTTTGTAGTGAGAGTCGGGTGTGGACAGTATGCAACACACGGCGGTTTGTAGTGAGAGTCGGGTGTGGACAGTATGCAACACACGGCGGTTTGTAGTGAGAGTCGGGTGTGGACAGTATGCAACACACGGCGGTTTGTAGTGAGAGTCGGGTGTGGACAGTATGCAACACACGGCGGTTTGTAGTGAGAGTCGGGTGTGGACAGTATGCAACACACGGCGGTTTGTAGTGAGAGTCGGGTGTGGACAGTACGCAACACACGGCGGTTTGTAGCTCATTGCCAGTCAGTGGTTGATTGTATTGATTACACTAGTACAGTGGACGAAGCCAGCGTGACTAAGTAGCGGCGGATGGGGAGAACGTGACTCAATCTCTTGTGTGGACAGGAATCCGGCTCCACGTGATATCAGGCAAGTGGTCAGTTTTCATACTGCGGTGACAGACACCTTTTGTTAGTACATAGTTTGCATCGTTTGTTTGCATATTGTTCACGTTAGATTTTCCAGTGTCATTTACCAGCGATTAACTGTGTCATGAAAACAAATGCCTGAAAACAAACTTGCGGCGACGCGCTTCCCACAGGGGAAGCAGCCCGAACTTCCCGAAAGAGACAGTAAAGTGTTGAAACAAATCAGAGTTTGGAGCCAGGAGAAAAGTGTTCTTTGCTTTTCTGGATCAGCCGTTAAATTAAGGTGATAACTATTCTGAAGAAAGTTAATAAGTGGGGAGCCGAGAAAGCCGAATGGTAGAACGTTAGACTGTCAGTGCTGGGGTCACGGGTTCGATTCCTGACTGTGAGCCACACATTTGTCATGGCGTTTTCCTCCCTGTATGTATACATGTATATCTGGAATGTGGTGGAACCATGCAACCAACCAGTCACTCGTTATGCCAGTGTAAACACGCATCTTGCAGATACTCTACAATGCTGGCTGTGTGATAATGAATTGATGTGATCACGGCGTCACCAGCTAGTCCTGTTGACTTTATCATTGACGTGGTCACGGTGTCAGCTGCTACCTGTCCGACAGACAGACACGCCTTAATGGCTGAGTTATCTACATATATGAAATAATAATGATATCATGCGACGCGCGCTGCTTAGCGGAACAAACACAGTGCATGAGTAACAGTTGTGTGGTCGGTACAACAGATGGTGTCTGTGTTTGTTTGTCACCATGTCAATCCCACTCCGGTTGTTAACCAGCGTCAGTCAGGACAGCTTCTTGTATACTGTGAGCATTAACAGTTGTTAATCAAGCGTCAAGCAACAGAGACTATTGAAATCACGCCGTGTGTGGCGCGCGTGTGTGTGTGTGTGTGTGTGTGTGTGTGTGTGTGTGTGTGTGTGTGTGTGTGTGTGTGTGTGTGTGTGTGTGTGAGAGTGAGAGAGTGTGAGTGTGTGAGTGTGTGTGTGTGTGTGTGTGTGTGTGTGTGTGTGTGTGTGTGTGTGTGTGTGACATTGGTTGGTCCGCTGGGAATGTACCGTCACCTGACAGACTACGTACATCAACAGCACGTACATGTAGTATATTACGTCGGTCTGCAGCACGGGAAGACTAGTACACAAACTAGACGTCAACGTGGGTAAGGTTTGGTTGTCAGCTCTCAACGAATCGGATTGTCTTGTGGATTTCTTTCACTACGTGGCTGATGCGGACCACACTCGTAAGGTAATCAAGAGTTTGCTTGAAGGAGAGAAAGTTGAAGAAAAAGGAGGGGGGGGGGGGAGGCAAAATATTCTTCATATCGTCTGTGAAAAATCAGCTGTAAGGCCAGGAGAATTTGACTATTGTTGGTGGGGTTTTGTTGTTTGTTTGTTTTTGTTTTGTTTTGATTTTTCTTCGTCTCTAAATGATTGATTCAGTGTAAGTCCCTAGTGAGACATTCGTTCAGTATCAGCACAAGTACTACATGTACATTATATTTCTGTTCCCAGCACACAGTGTAAGCGTTGGCAGTGTTGTCAATAGTTCACACCGGCAACTGAGACCAGGGAAACAGACTCTCACGTTTCCGCCATCTACCTACAAAAGCACCTATTATCCTTAATCTCCCTCGTGATTCTTTAAAGGCCGTTGCACAGTAATTGAATTATCAGCCAATCGATAACTTCGGCTGGAGTGGTTACTGTCCTGTAGAGTTCTTGCGCGTTGTCATGCAATCTATCGCCGAATTGTTCCGGTCACCGACCGCAAAAGATCCGCTAAAACTGTGAGAAAGTCATGAATACATACATGCTTAATCTTTTGGCGTATGGTTTGAGAACCTGTCGATGAGCGCTATATTCCTTTCTCCTGAAGTCATTTACCGTCAGGGGACTGTGTCCGGTAAAGATAGCCGCACCACACTACAAAACAGATTTCGCAGATAGGAAACGGTATTGCTGCTAGCACAATGTAACGTCTTGACGGCTGGGATGTGTGTGTGTGTGTGTGTGTGTGTGTGTGTGTGTGTGTGTGTGTGTGTGTGTGTGTGTGTGTGTGTGTGTGTGATGTAATGTTACAGACTACTGTAGTGAGTTGTTATTGTGTACTGACAGGACCAAGACTCTGTGTGTGTGTGTGTGTGTGTGTGTGTGTGTGTGTGTGTGTGTGTGTGTGTGTGTGATGTAATGTTACAGACTACTGTAGTGAGTTGTTATTGTGTACTGACAGGACCAAGACTCTGTGTGTGTGTGTGTGTGTGTGTGTGTGTGTGTGTGTGTGTGTGTGTGTGTGTGTGTGTGTGCTCTATGAGAATGACAATTGAAAATGATTCCTCCGGGTGAAAACAAGAGTGTGTCAACAGAGAGCAACGCGCATGGAAAGTGTTCGGGATTGCGGCCGTTACGGTAAAATCTAGAAACTTTCCACCGACTGTTATGCTTCAGTGCACATAAGTTGTGATGTTCAACGAGAGCGAGAGGACTTTTTGAAAAACACGTTTGTGGAAAGACCGGAATGAATGTGGCAAAATGACAGTCACGTTGCTGGAAGAACTACATGTACTCATGGTGCGTCAACACTGTGCCCCTGGCGGGATGTTTCTGCATACTCCACTATTTCCAGTCTCTCGCCCGACAGACCGGAACTTGATGTGGATGTAACACAGTTTGTTGTTGCCCAGTCTGATGTAACCCAACACTGGCCTAATCAGTGTAACTTGTGAGAGTGCGTACAGTGTCACCCAGTATAGCCTGATACAGTGTAGCCTAGCCCAGCATAGCCTGATATTATTTAGCCTGGTGTACAATATAGCTAGCCCACTTCAACTTGGCCTAGCCTGATCAAAGCGACTGACATTGACGTGAGGTTTGTTAGAGTGTGTACAGTGTGGATCATGTGGACACTATTAGCGGCGGTCCTGCTGAGTAACTTTGTGACGACATGTCCATCTGCCAGTGACGTGAGAGGTGTTGATGAATCTGATGATGGTGGTGATGACGTACAGCGTGACGTGCTGGTGGAACTGGCGGCGGCAAGCGGCTCATCACCAATGTCGTCTTCAGGTGCTTCCATGTTGTCGCGTTTGTCTGTCTGTCTGTCTGTCTGTCTGTCTGTCTGCCTGAAGTTTTCAGAGGAGTGTCGAAACTGGTTTCTGTTTGTCTGATTGGTTGGTTGGTTGGTTAGTTCGTTGATTTCTTCTTCTTCATGTTGTTTTCAGCTCGTAACTGGCATTACTAACGGTTAGCCAACATCGCTAATTTTCGAGCTACATATGCAATAGCTTCATACAGAAATAGCACCCGGCAGTCTGTTGTATGATTGGTCAGTATGACTCGTTGTTACACCCCATGTCAGGCGATGCTAAATTACAGGCATTCAAACGTACTCAATGTTTCAATGGAAGTCTCTGATGAGACACTCGACATGGAAAGTCCGCCTTGTGGTGTGGCCCTGGGCACTATGACACGGATCGGGAGTATTTCAGACAAAGGGTAATTGACAGCCAGAGTGGCGGAACGCCGGTCATTGATTTTCTCAGTCCTGACAGTGTTATGTTGATCACCGAGCAACACACACCGCCCTATATGTTGGATATTTCACTGATGTTCTCGCGATCGAAGAATGGTACTACAAGGCTTTAGAGAACTGAAATTTCGCCAGCACTGGAAAGTCCTTCTGACTGAGCTATTTTTTTTAACCGCTTACTCACCATCATATCTTCAAAGTTGCTGGATCCTTTGCTGTCCAAATGTCAAATGTGCACACCATGATTGTTATTCTTCGATAACACAAAAAGGGATTTCTAGCAATCCTAATTTCAACTGAATTGAATTACACGTGCCTTTTTAATAGGTTCGCCGGTATGAAATGATGCAAGTCTTACATACATGCATGAACAAAGATAGTTCGAGATGGCCAAAAAGGGTAATTATCCTAAAACGCTGATTTTAAATCGAGCTTGTATTTCTTGCTTGAACGTCTTCCATAAGGCGTACACAGCTCAGTAGTTATCGTCTGTAGTACCAGTCATGACGCTGCGTCAACCTTCCAACTCGTCGAGACTTGTTTCTGTTATTGATATGACAAGGTGCGCCATGCGTGTCGGGAAGAGAGCCAACTGGTGATCGTCAATAAAACCCATTGTTGCGTGTCCGGGAGGGATTGTTTGAAACATTGTTGTTAGATATCTCCTGCGAAATCATTCCTAGTCATGCTGAGCATGTTAGTTAGGGCTTAACGCCACGCAAGCAACAAAGACCAATTCAAGGCTAAAGTCATGCTGAGCAAAGCACAAATGATCTCTCTCTCTCTCTCTCTCTCTCTCTCTCTCTCACACACACACACACACACACACACACACACACACACACACACACCTTTAATTTTAGTTTATAATGAAATAAAACATGTTTATGTTTATGTTTATGTTTATCATAATAATGTACGATAAGGTGCCACATTTCCAACTATTACTAACCATATGATCCATATATGTATGTGATACATGTGTAGCCGCCGCTGAACCCCAGCACCCTAACTGCACGGCGCCTCACGGAAATGTCGCGTGCCCAATAGATGGTACTCGTGACGTCGGCGAGAAAATGACGTCATGGAATTCGCCCACAAATGAGGTCATCGCTTCTATCGTGACCCGTCTGAAGTGGAAGTCTGTGGTGATTGTGTTTGATGAAGAGCACGGTGAGAATAAGTCTGTAATAAATGTTAATGTTGTCACGCATGTTGCTGTTGTCTTCACTTATGGATTACACTCTTTCCATTATTGTTAGGCATCTATTGTTGGCGAAAACTGCCAAAATAGCAGTTTTTGTGCTGGAAATAGACAACCCTGTCTTTTCAGCCGGAAAAACGTTTTTTTCCTGCCGAGAAAAATGGCACTTTTCTGCAGAAAGAAACACTGACATTTCTGCTGATTTGGCAGCTTTCGTCAGCGCTAGATACCTGCTCCTCGTATCTCCGTGCTCCTCGTAGCTCTTCAAGTCACTTGGTCAACCTCCGTGGTAGAGTGTGCCTTTCAGCGTGGAGGTTGTGGTCACCAATGTTTGGTTGCCACAACAAGTAAAATAATGGGCTGTGAAGCGTGACACCTGACCGGTTTCTTGCAGCCTCGGCATGCGGGTTTAGCGCTTCAAGTCTGCACGTGCAGCACAACAGTATCCGTGACACTAATGGATAAACCAACACAGCTTGGACGGCCATTCCACAAAGATGTGGAAAAGTTCCGAGTACGGGCTTTGCTGTTCCCTGCTGACCCCAAACAGCAAATGAAGTGCCTGCCTGCTTAGTGTTGTTACAGCTGTGTCTTCTCATATCATATCACATCATGCACTCACATCACAGCGGTTTTCTTATGTCAACAGTGGAGAGCTTTATATTTGAAAACATGGAACCCCCTACTCTCACTGACTCAGAGCAAGCATGACTGTTAAAACAACCAGCTCTCCACAGACCCAGGCTAAACACACTGTACAGAGTCAGGCTCAGAATAAAGAAATCGTCAACTGAGAATCGACTGAACGGCTTCGTGCTTGTTACAGGAAGTAGGGTCTGGAAGTGACGTCACGGTACGGAAAGTCTTTATCCCAGCCCTTTGTACCTATTGTGGACTTGAACTTCAGACAGGGTCCAGGTTTTCTGTAATGGATCTTGTTTGTTGCCGTCAGGAAATTAAAGAAAACTGCTCTCTCTCTCTCTCTCTCTCTCTCTCTCTCTCTCTCTCTCTCTCTCTCTCTCTCTCTCTCAGTTTCTTTGAAGGGAGACTGAATGAGTTATATCTGACTAGGATCTGTATGGGTAAACGCCTTCTCTCGAGATTCCGCAACACTCTGATGCTATAGGCATTTCCTTACAATAGTAGTAGTAGTAGTAGTAGTAGTAGTGGAAACAGCCGGCGACTAAAGCAACCCACCAGATAGTAGATCGATTTGTACAGCGTATTGATTTGTACGTGTCTCACTTCTAAATCATATTGTCCAGTGAGGGCAAATGTCATGCAGTGACGTCAGTACAAACGCCATTTTGTTTTTGTCCAGAACCAGAAATCCTGCCCTTGACCAGCCTCCTGTCTTCCCGGGGTGTTGACTTCATGCTGTACCACCATCTTGCATTTATTGGCCATCATGGCCTGTATCGTCTCGCGCACACCGGAAATGACGCATGGCTACAACACCTCCACTTCCTGTTACTGTGTTCCGTCAGGCACTCTGCTGACGTCTTGCGACACGTTCGTCTCTATTACCATATTATTATCATCTTAGTATCACCGTGTTATCATTGATTATCAGAAAACATCCTTCTTACCAAACTTGCAAACCTTAGTGTGAGGGCGGGCTTTGCCTGAATGACTGCGACGTGTATTGCATGACGCTCTTCTAGTAGCAAAAACTTCAACGTCATTTTTTTGCGCAAGCATTTTGGAGAATAATAACACTCGACATAGCAGTGGGATTGTCACCAGAAGTATACACCTGACGTCAAAACTGCCGTGTTAAATGTGTTCAGGTGGTGCTTTTGCCGCGCTGTACGTGCTATCCCCGGCATGTGTGTGTATCGAGATGCTTTCTGCAATTACAAACAGAAATGAAGATCAGATACGATACTATCTTCTTCTTTGTGTTGTCTTCTTGCCGTTCGCCATTTACACCGTCAGGCCGGACAGTCAGTGTGATGAATGATGTCGTTTCTGTTTCCACAGAGCATGGCCCGTAGTGGAGTTATACGGTACGGTAACATTGTCTTTCTTACAGGCTGACCAGTTTCAGACAGAAAATGGCCCAAGCTCCGCCCTCTCCGTGACGTCACGGTGGCTAATACAACAGGAACCTCACGTCACACCATCGTTAGATACAAGTCACGTGACCATGATGCACGTCGCCATTTTGTACTGTCGGGCAAACAATGCCTGCTGTTCGGTATGTTGACAGACATGTAACTGCCCAGAAATGTTTGTCAGCGATAATATAATGAATCCCATAATGCTCAGTCGCAAAATGTGTCTTTTCCAATATTTAAATATTTCAATATTTAAAACTGCTTAAGTCAGTCACTGAAATCAATCCTGCTGAAACTTGGTTAACTCACCTTCAACCTTCGCCAACTCACCTTCAACCTTCGCCGTACCCTGACTGGGTGAATGCAGCAAACGTCCGTTACTTTGTGAATATCATGTTCATGACGGATCCGTGAAACTTCATGACTTTGTCAAAAATGCTTTTGGCAAAACTTGTGCGATTTTAATCGTAAACAAATAAGTAAATAAACAATGAAAACATTGTGTGTGTGTGTGGAAACCCTTGTATTGAAACAACGCAAACCGTAATATGTGGAATTGAGAACAAGTTTCTTCCAGACAGCCCCATCCGCCGGCAGTGAGTGCGGAACTGTTATGACGCTGCTGTGGGCAACCAATCACCACTGGCTGACGTGTGTTGGTGACGTGCATGGTGCCATTTCCGGAAAAATCGACATCTTTCCGGGCAGACGCTGGGGCTTCAACCAGAGGATGTTTAAAGTTAGCACACTTCCGGTATGTTCACCATCTCTCTCTCTCTCTCTCTCTCTGAATTTTTTCCTCAGTAACATTGTGCTTCGCAGTGGATACAAGACCTTAGATCTCACGTAGCCTGCTTGTGTCTTCCAAAATATAAAAATAAATAAATAAAAACGGAGGCAAACGTTGGCTGGCATTTGAATTCTACACAGACGCTAATCGTGTTGACAAGGGAATTGTACCGCGTGGCATGGCATTGTTAATGATAGGCGTGCACTATTGACATCAGAAACCATTTCATTTGCTGCTGTCTGTTGGTCCGTTTGTGAAGTGATTCCGCTCCGTGTCTGCTGGGTTACCCGTTTCATTTGCTTGTCTGTAGCATTTAATGTGCATGCTTGCTGCATGAATGTGGCCCGCGGCTCTGTTCTTTATATTTGTCTGGAAAAAACATGCATTACTGAAATGCAGGTAATACAGCGACAAGAGAACACCAGATTTTTTACTTACACAGTAATTGCGTTTGTACATTCTGTGTGTGTGTGTGTGTGTGTGCGTGCGTGCGTGCGTGCGTGCGTGCGTGCGTGCGTGCGTGTGCGTGCGTGCGTGCGTGTGCGTGCGTGTGTGTGTGTGTGTGTGTGTGTGTGTGTGTGTGTGTGTGTGTGTGTGTGTGTGTGTGTGGTTTCAGTGGGTTGGTTTTGTACATACGAAGTTGTCTCCGACTGGTGACGTCATATACAGCGGTCTGTGTATCGATCTGCTACAGGAGTTGTCCGCCCTTCTCAACTTCACGTAAGGGAGATCACACACAAAACTGTGGAAATTTTTATGCATGCGCACTTGTTTTCCTGGTTGTCATGTTGGTTTTGGTTGGATGGTTGCTTGTTTGCTTGCTTGGGAGAAAAGCGCCAGTTGTCATGTGCTTAATGATAGTAATGCAGCGTTTTGTCGATGACGATATGACGATATGACGATATTGGAGGTGTTTTCTGTGACGTTAGATACTGTAAGTGACGACAGTGCAACTGAAGGAGTACATGTTGTGTTTCAGGTACACTATATCTCAGCCAGAAGACGGTATATGGGGATTACAGTACGATAACGGAACGTGGGCGGGGCTTGTGGGCGATCTAGCCAATCATGTAAGTGTGCAAGTGGTGTAGTTGTTGTTGTTGTTGTTGTCGTTCGTCTTTCTTGGTCACACTGGAAGTTCAGTTGTGAGCATGAAGTCTGCTGTCCTCTCCAGCTCCCGCTGAGGGCCGTACAGTTTGGTGTGTAGTTGTGTTGGACAATTTGCAGTAACAAACGCTGGGGTTGTTTTGGGTGTTTTTTGGTTTTGGGGTTTTTTTTTGTTTTTTCTTTCTTTCTTTTGGTTTTGTTTGTTGTTGTTGTTTTTTTGTTGTTGTTTTTTTTTCTTTTTTGTTTGTTTCTTTGTTTTAGTTTTTGTTTTTTGTTGTTGTTTTTTTTCTTCTGTTTTTTTGTTTTTGTATGTGTGTTTTGGTTTGGTTTGGTTTGGTTTTTGTTTTGTTTGTGTGTGTGTGTGTGTGTGTGTGTGTGTGTGTGTGTGTGTGTGTGTGTGTGTGTGTGTGTGTGTGTGTGTGTGTGTGTTGTTGTTGTTGTTGTTGTTGTTGTTGTTGTTTTGTTGGGGGGGGGGGAGGCGTTAGGAGCTGTGTGCTTTAGCGCTAAATGGAGCACATAGCCCTTTGACTTTGTGTCGATGAACCAGTGTCATTAAAACCTCGTTTCGTTTCATTTTTTAATCCCCACCCGCACTTTCTTGTCTATATTGTGTTGCGATCTGTGTCCAAGTCTCGGTTTTGTTCTCTTCTTCTAAGGCCTTAGTCCAATACGGCACATAACGTAGATACGTGGTATTTCATATAGTGGCAGGCAGACATGACACTTGCTGTATGGAAGGACCGGTGTTCCTGTTCATGTCCCTGTTATCACAATAATTGTCACGTCACCGTCTCTGTGTTCAGAAGGTAGACATGGTGGTGGCGCCCCTCACGGTGACCCAGCAGCGTGAATCCGCTATGGACTTTACCTACCCCTTCTTTAATGACGCCGACACCTTCATCTACCGCAAGCCGGATCCCAGTAAAGACAAGTGGAAGACTTACTTCAGGCCGCTAAAATGGCAGGTCAGCAAACTTGACTACCTTACCTGTTACCAGAGGTTTGCAGGAGCAACCCCCCCCCTCCCCCACTGACCCCACCCCTACCCTCTCACACACCATCGGGCCACTCACCACCACCATCCCCAACCCATAATGATATAAGAAAGAAGACAAGCGCACATATCAGTCAAATATGGTCAGTATTACCCGCAACAGAAGTCATTCCTTTGTACATTTGAATCACGATCTCATCTAGTATTTCCAGCAGCTGAGTATGATTAACTTCATTGACAAGTCTGCCCACACTCCTACCCAAACAAAACATTCAGTTTCCAAACGTATGTGAATCAGAAACTGACATTTTCCTGTATTTGAACAGGTCCTTGTGTTGATCGGCGTGTGTCTACTGGTGACGTCATTTCTGCTGGGCTCCATCGAGTCATGGACGCCATTCTATCCCACAAACCGTCTGACAGGACACAGGGGACACCACTCTTGTTACTTCCGCTCGTTCCGATTGGTGTACGGGGCGCTACTCGCTCAGGGTACGGAAGAGTTCTTTGTCGGATATTGAAATCAATATTCATCGATGATCACACAGAGCGGAAGACTCTATTTTACGCTACTTTTCGTGGCCAGTTTAAATAGTGTGCAGGTTTTGTGCGGGACTAGCATCATTACCGGCGGGTAACGGTCAAAAGATATTGAATATTCGTCATAGTACATGATTCTGGTATACGGTGCAAATACATATTGCACACTGACTTTATACCTTTACCGTGTCCAGATGGTGAGGTTGGTCAAGATTTGAACCTCGTTTTCTATACGGGGAGCCGGGATAGCCGAATGGTAGAGCGTTTGACTTTCAATGCTCGGGTCGTGAGTTCGAACCCCAACCGGTGCCAAATATTTGTGCTGGCCTTTTCTCGTTGCCCCGTCTTTGATATCACCCATACGTGGTGGAAAAGGACGTTAAACCCCCATCCACCTTTTTTGTGTGCTGGCTTGACCGCTTTACTCTGTATACCACTCTGCCTTTCCTTATAGACATCCCTAATGTTACCCACTGATACTTCCCGCCTGCTCACTCACACAGACAGACAGACAGACACACACACACACACACACACGCACACACACGCACACACACGCACGCACGCACGCACGCACGCACGCACGCACGCACGCACGCACGCACGCACGCACACACACACACACACACACACACACTCCATTCTTCTCACTCACTCCCCTATTCGCCCCGCTGACTGACTTTAGTGTCTACATACTACTGACTTCGTGTTGTATTACAGCCGATGACGACTTACCCAGGTCAGCATCAGGCCGACTGTTGGTCAGTTGCTGGTGGTTATTCTGTATCGTGGTGGCGGCCACATACAGCGGGAACCTGATCGCCTTCCTCACTGTGGATCGCGGCACTCCGCTCTTCCAGACACTGACCGACCTGACGGGACAGAGTAGCTACAGGTGGGGCTTTATGCACGGTTCCGCCATCCATCAGACAGTCCAGGTAAGGGAAAGATACACACGGAACACGTGACACGTCATAGTCACGGCTTGGTGACGACACTTTCACCTGATATGTCACACTGTCGCGGCTTGGTGACGACACTTTCACCTGACATGTCACACTGTCACGACTTGGTGACGACACTTTCACCTGACATGTCACACTGTCACGGCTTGGTGACGACACTTTCAATTTCCAAAGAACACGTGCTAAGGGAAGACAGTACAGGGACGGATCATCTCGTGTCACTCACTCAGTTACGGTACAGAGTCCAAGACTTCTTTCTCTTATTTCAGTTTACACTGACTGATCTGACGAGTAATTCCCCGTGCTTTAATTCGCAATCCAGCTCTTGCTCTTACTGATCAGCGCCGGTATCCGGTGGTAATACTAGTTAACAGCCGCTGAACCTTGTGGCGAGTCAAGTGTCAGACTACGTGCGTACAAAAGTTGGTACATGTATGTTGATATGAAGTTCGGCATCGTCCTGCCAAGGGAGCTAAGCAGAGTTGTTTCCAACTAATTCCACAGCAGACTACTACATTGCCTCCCTTGGATAGGACCCTCTCTCTCTCTCTCTCTCTCTCTCTCTCTCTCCACACACACACACACACACACACACACACACACACACACACACACACAGAACATTGACACACAAAACTGTGAATGATGTTTTTGCAAAAAGATCCGAACTGATTGACGTTTGTGATTTGCTCATCAAAATGCACAGCGGCTTAGTGTTTCCGGGCCAAATCTGTACTTTTGTTTCTTTCAGAACGTTCACATCACATTCAGTCTCTACTACTTTCAGAACGTTCACATCACATTCAGTCTCTACTACTCAATCCTCTCTTTTAGTCCCACGATTCATTAAGCACAGTCAGTTTTCGACAAACGATTATTGACACTGAAATTTGATTCAAACTTTGAGCATTGTTTGAAAGCAAACATGTATTGAAAAAAAACAAAACAAAAAAAAACCCTAGTGTTACTCACATGGAACTGCAACAACTGGCCTGTCACGTGACGGGTTGTTCAGTATAACATAACGTATCACGTGATGTCCCACAGGCATCGAAGCTGAGAACGTTCCATCAGCTGTGGGCGGGAGTAGAGGGATGGATGAGAGATGACCCGCACTACCTGACGACGGATCCTGACCTTCACTACAGGCGGATCCTACAGGGACAATACGCCTTCCTGTCTGACAAGGCCACCTCCGAGAGGTGGGCAGCTACTCGCTGTGACCTTGACCTTGCTCGCGAGACCTTTCTCCCGATAGACTACGGTGTGGGTCTTCCCAATCAGTCAGCCTTCACCAGACTCTTCTCTACAGAGTGAGCCAGTGGTTACACTCCGTGTGTGTGTGTGTGTGTGTTGTTGGTGTGTCTGTTTGTCTGTCTGTCTGTCTGTCTGTCTGTCAGTATGTGTGTGTGTGTGTGTGTGTGTGTGTGTGTGTGTGTGTGTGTGTGTGTGTGTGTGTGTTGTTGGTGTGTCTGTTTGTCTGTCTGTCTGTCTGTCTGTCTGTCAGTATGTGTGTGTGTGTGTGTGTGTGTGTGTGTGTGAGACTGAGAGAGAGAGAGAGAGAGAGTCACTTTGCGGCAGACTGCACTAACTAGTTATTTCCTTATTGTGTTTTTCTCCAGAATCCTGAGCTTGCACGAGAATGGATTACTGGGCCATTTACGAGAGAGATGGTGGTCTAAAAATAGCTCCATGTGTGAACCGTCCACACTAACAAGAGCGACAGAGATCACGTTAGTTGACATCCAATCAGCCTTCTATCTGCTGGCTGTGGGCTGTACAGTCGGCGCCTTGTCGTTAGCCATTGAAGTCACGTGCGCCTCCAACTCACTCCGTCGTCTTAGAAGCAGATTGTTACGACGAAAAACAGCTCAGCACTGAGTGTGATAATGGCTGTTATCGTCAGTATCGTCATCAGCAGGTCACACATTAAGCGATATTTTATTTTAGTTCCAGCTGTGCTCAAATTGACCGTTGTCTGCACCATGTCCGTGGAATGACAACTATCCACTGCGTCTTGGGGGAACTAGGACAGCCGGGCGGGGACAGCGTGGAATCTGTTTCCAAGATCTTTGGTTGGACCTTCAGTGATCGGGTCGTGAGTTTGAAGCCCGGCTGAGGCCAAATATTTGCGCTGGCCTTTTCCTCGTGGCCCTGTGTCTGGTATCACCCGGATGTGGTGGGGAAAGGACGTTAAACCCTCAACCGACCAGCCAGTCTTGTAAAGCGTTAATATAGCTGGTATATGCATTTATTTATCAAATTTGGTTGGCTGAACATTTCCAAAGCAGAGGGGGACGAAGCCGGAGTACCCGGAGAGAACCGCCGACGATTGGCCTGAATGAACAGTGCCACATACGAGAAGGAAAAATTCTTTGCCCCGAGTGGGACTCGAACCCCCGACCTTTCGCATTGGTGACAAGTCTCATAACCACCAGACCACCGACCACCCCAAGTGTAGATGTGGATTGTAAAGGACTGTAAATGAGGATTGCGAATGACTGTAAATGAGGATTGTGAAGGACTGTGAATGAGGATCATGTTGTGAAGGACTGTAAATGAAGATCATGTTGTGAAGGACTGTAAATGAGGATTGTGAAGGATTGTAAATGAGGATTGCGAAGGACTGTAAATGAGGACTGTGAAGGACTGTAAATGAGGATCATGTTGTAAAGGACTGTAAATGAGGATCATGTTGTGAAGGATTGTAAATGAGGATTGTGAAGGACTGTATGTGAATGAGGATTGTGAAGAATTGTAAATTAGAATTGTGAAGGATTATAAATTAGGATTGTGAAGAATTGGAAATTAGGATTGTGAAGAATTGGAAATTAGGATTGTGAAGAATTGGAAATTAGGATTTTGAAGGATTGCATGTAAATGAGGATTGTGAAGGATTGTAAAAGAGGATTTTCTGCTGCTGGTTTCAATGCTAACACTGCCTTTGACTACCTACAGATCTACAGAGAAGTGTGTGCAGCACTTTCCAGCCGATACATTTGTCTTTACAAGTTTCCAACTTTCATGTGGAATGGAAAACTTTACACGGAGCTGCCAGACTTGAGAGAGATCTACAGTAATAACAGCGTTACCCCAAGTCGTGCTGTGTAGACGGTTGCTGGCTGATTGAAGATACTGTACACGTGCATATGATTTGGACTTTCCTCTTCATACGCGTGTTTCTGTTTTTAGCACTTGTAGCCCAGAAATAACTCACAAATAGCCCAGATAATCCATCCGGTTTGGCAGGCAGGAATTAAGCAAATTGAGGGGAAGCAAGATTCGGAAGGTGGAGTTGAGAGAGAGAGAGAGAGTGTGTGTGTGTGTGTGTGTGTGTGTGTGTGTGTGTGTGTGTGTGTGTGTGTGTGTGTGTGTGTGTGTGTGTGTTGGGGATGGAGCAGGAGGAAGAAGGTGAAAGACTGAGAAAGGGTTGTTGGGTTGTTTGGTGGTAAGGAATGCTTCTGATGATGTAAACTGACTTTCTTGTTGCTGCTGTTGTTGTCGTTGTCTGGTTTGTTTCTTCTTCTTTTTTTTTCATGGAATTTCAAAGCATTTTCAAATAAACAAAAGAGAAAGAGAAGGAGAGAAGATACATGAAGAAACTACCGTGTTTCAGTCACTCAATACAAACAGTCAACATTATGATCTTTTATATCGCTGTGGTCTTCTACACAACACAAACACATCATGATGCCGTGACACACAGTGAAGGCGACGTGAACTCTATGAAACAAGGGTAAACATTTAAAAGCTTGTTTGTTCAGCTTGTCTCTGAGAAAATCAAGAGACAAAAACAAATATCTCAGCGAAAACATGAGCATACACCAAAAAAGTCCACGGCCAAACCTAGAACGTTGCGGTCAAAAGCAGTCATGCACACAGAGAGAGAGAGAAAGACAGAGAGAGAGAGAGTTGAAAACAAAATTCCTCCCGTCTCTCCAGCACTTGACACCATGCTGACATACCTCAAGTTCCCTATTGTCAACTGGCCCCCATCCCACACCATTTCCCAACTCTCGATCCACGATGGCGCAACACATGGCCTTCCCATTCCCGTGACTGTGACCCGGAAAGGACAAACAACAAGAGGTGAAAGTGATAGGGCGACATTCAGCACTACATTGTATCGTCAGTAGTAAGCCATCCACTATAGCGCATTTGTTCTGTTGGTCATACTAAAAAAACATGTGTTTTTGCGAATTTTGTGACAATAACATAATGGCAAAACAGGAGGAAAATGTGTGTGTGTGTATGTTTGGGGGGGGGGGGAGTAAACATGGGTAGTAACGATAGACACAGAAGAGCACAATCTTGTTCGAATCCTGTTTGTCTGGTTACGTTAGGTCGACAATTTACATCAGTTCTTGGGATCTACATACACAATTATTCAACATATCTTGGGTTTTTTTCGTGAGCTATATTCATCAGCTGTTGTCCACGCCAGCCCGGTGTGTGTAGTCATCGCGTGGGATTATTCAGTGAACGCTGATGCTGTTTCGGGATGCTGAGTTGTTTCGTTGTCGTCACTACCATAATAGAAAGGTATGCATGATGGCGTCAGCTTGTTCAACAGTGTGTTATATTATAATAATTGCCATTTTTCTGCACACACTCAAGTCGCACACACTGACTACAGCGAGAAAGGAACGGAAGTGAGTGACGTCAACCCGGTGAATGTTTTAATGTGGCTGACATCACTTCATTTCATGTGCCAAATACGAATGAGTAGTTCAAATTCATGTTCATGTAAGGGAAGGCACAAAAACCGGACTTTCAGGTTCACACTGATTAACGTGAATCCCAAAGACATGGGAGAAATCTCTCTCTCTCTCTCTCTCTCTCTCTCTCTCTCTCTCACACACACACACACACACACACACACACACACACACACACACACACACACACACACACACACACACACACACACACACACACACATATTTGTGTGCTGTGACTGGTGATGGACTGAATACGTGTTTCTGTACTGAGCTACAGTCGTGTTCAGGGTGCAGACTTGTAGCAAACACCAGTCACAGTACCGGTCCCCAGTAAACTTGTGCAGATTTCTGAACTGACACTTCCGTAACGTTGTTTGAAATCACTTTGACGGTACATAAGTAGAACGTGTAAGTAGTTGGAATAAGTCAGAGTTAAGTCAGTGAAATCTCGCGCTACCCTTCTCCCGACAGACCTTAATGTACATGATCTACAACTACCTACATTCCGGTGAAAAGTCATACATACGCCATATCCCAGAGGGTTTCACTACAAGCAAACGCGGTACTTGTTGGAGATCTGTTTCGGTCATTCACTATGTCTTGTACATGAGGAAAAAGTTTCGTGAGTGGGTACTCGGACTCCAAAGACAAATTTACCTTCCTACACCGTGTTGTTGAGATCAAGTTGGGATCATGTTAAGAGATTACCATACGGAGCTTTCCTACACCCACTCCACACCCCCACTCTACACCCACTCTACACCCACGCCTCTTTTGATCTCCTGCTTCAGCAGGCTGTCTCGCTGGACATGAAAGGAGTGGTTGGGGTCAAACGAGTCGCTCGTGCTGTACGCAAAGTCTCTGGGGCCACTCCCGCACTGCTGACCTCTGTGTGTTGGGGCGGTAGTGGGTGAAAGTACCCGATAAAAAACCACTTGAAAGGCGATACAGTGCACATAGTCCGCTCTACTCGTACTACCGTGACTGGGCGACAAAGAAAAAAAAAACCTTCGGCAGATCCCGCTTATGCAAAAGTGAAGACATGTACATTCTGCAGGAAGTGGCAATTCTGACCAGAAATCACAAAAAACGCCAAACAAAATCATAGAACGCAAAACAAAACTTGCGAGGATCTTGGACCCGTTTGTAAAAAGAAAAGTGTTTCCCAAAATTACATCTACCGTGGTACATATTATGATAATCTGAAACAATCAAGCTTGGTCAATCTCGGCAAATGAGACAGGACAGAAAGTGGCTGGTCAGTTATTGTAGTGGTATACATGTGTTGCCAACAGTTATTGTAGTGGTATACAAGTATTGCCAACAGTTATTGTAGTGATATACATGTATTGCCAACAGTTATTGTAGTGATATACATGTATTGCCAACAGTTATTGTAGTGATATACATGTATTGCCAACAGTAACTGTTATTGTAGTGGTATACATGTATTGCCAACAGTTATTGTAGTGGTATACATGTATTGCCAACAGTTATTGCAGTGGTATACATGTGTTGCCAACAGTTATTGCAGTGATATACATGTGTTGCCAACAGTTATTGCAGTGATATACATGTATTGCCAACAAGACCGGAGATCCAAATCGTACAAGGCACCTCTATCTTGCTGACAAACGTTTCAAAAAGAAACAAACATGTTAAGTGGAAGGAAGGGATTAAGTGACGCACCTGTCAATGTAAAGTAAATGTAATATTATGATACCGGAATGCTGATGTTGCTGATTGCCCTATGATGTCTATCCATAGCTGTGTTATCCTATATATAGTCACATTCCCGCCAGAAATGGTTACCGGTGTCCGTGCCGTATGTCGTGTAGTCAGTATGGGGGCAGTGTGTGTATGCATTACCGATTAGGTTACAGTTAGAACGAAACACGGGCGTGCCTGCCAGTCTTGTGACGATGTCATTGTAAGATGATCAAATTCTTCAGCCTCACGTTTCGTGTGGGTGTTGCACGTTACATACATAGGCCTATAATTATATCTTTTCCTCCTTTCATCTTTTCCTTGCCACCACCCAAATATAGAAATATTTTAAAGGGGCACTGTTCTATCCCGCCGTGTCGTGGCCCAGCCAAAACACGCAGAGGGTTGTGAAATAATTCAAACAGTAATTTAACCTTGCAAACTGTCAGTCCTTCGCCTCGACAATTCCCAACTCTGTAAGGTGATGATTGTTACCGCCATCCCCCGTCTGTCATGATAACAGTTGTTTATTATGTAGCATTTGAGTCAGGGCGTGCGTGCGTGCGTGCGTGCGTGCGTGCGTGCGTGCGTGCGTGTGTATCTGTGTGTGTGTGTGTGTGTGTGTGTGTGTGTGTGTGTGTGTGTGTGTGTGTGTGTGTGTGTGTGTGTGTGTGTGTGTGTGTGTGTGTGTGTGTGTTGGTAGGTGCGTGTGTGCGTTCGATATTTAAAATACAATTCACTTTTCTGTACACATAAACTACAACAAATTCTGACGCCCATTTTCAAGAAGCCGTGTGTACACAGCATAATCCCATCTCAGTGTTTATTAGCTACAAATTATCTCTATTGTTTTTCCAGTAGTATCATACAAGTCATCAAGTCACGCCTCTTTAAAGGAAGAAGGCCAAAACAGAGCTAACGGTATTTCTCGTACACCTTCTACAGGTGGGTACGAGACAAAATGGTCCACAAACCTTTCCACGCATATAAGTTTGTCACGTCTGTTGCAGCCCAGAATAACTTAGTGAAGGCGGTTTGTTCGTGTTTGTCTGTACGTTTCTGGCCGCCACACCTCTCATATCAAACATATTATACAAACAGGAATTATTTTTGTGCCACAGACTTCACAACGTGTGCGTTCTGTAGGTTTGTTAGCGTGTATAGTGTAGCCATGTTTGGAAGTGCTGTAAGCAGTTTGAAGAGTCTTGTGTGGGTATTTGCACACTGTTTTAACACATGGAGGTGACCGGTTTGTGGTCCCTACGTCAAATAGCCACGGGCCAACTCCCTCACACGCCAATACCAAAACATCAATGGCTCTCTCTCTCTCTCTCTCTCTCTCTCTCTCAAACTGACTCACCTATGTAACCACATCGTTTTTCTTATTTTTTTTCTTCTTTCCCTAACGATTGCTTGTATTGATGTGTGTGTGTGTGTGTGTGTGTGTGTGTGTGTGTGTGTGTGTGTGTGTGTGTGTGTGTGTGTGTGTGTGTGTGTGTGTGTGTGTGTGTGTGTGTGTGTGTGAAGATTAGTTTAGCAAGGACAAGATTTAATAGAGGTCATGTTACCTAATCTTTTATCCTTGGAAAATAAAGTTCATTTCATTTCATTTCTCTCTCTCTCTCTCTCTCTCTCTCTCTCTCTCTCTCATCGGAATATACCGCGACTGTTCGCGGTACCGTTAGAAAATAATGAGTCATTGGCAATGTGTGTGTGTGTGTGTGTGTGTGTGTGTGTGTGTGTGTGTGTGTGTGTGTGTGTGTGTGTGTGTGTGTGTGTGTGGCAGACATACAGACTGACAATCAGACACTGGACAGAGACATGAGACCGCTGACACCGAGTAAGACAAACTATGATGTGCCTGGGCGGTGACTATGAAAAGTCTCCGATGGTCCAAGTGGATGGGGTTCAGTTGGCAGTGGATGTTGATATCTCACAAGTCAGCTTTCTTAGTCTGCTTCCCACCTTTGGATTGCCTACTAGTACGCAGTTGTGTTTCCTACCAGTTAGTTAGCATTATTTTGTAGCACTGACTCCCGACCGACGGACGAGTGTTCGGCGCCCTCCGTATCACTAACAGAACCCAACACTGACAGTCGTGAAGCGTCATAACTGACTGGCATTCCCCGCGGCCCGTCTGGTATGTAGGGAATGTCGTCTGGTATGTAGGGAATGTCGTCTGTTATGTAGGGAATGTCGTCTGGTATGTATGGTATGTATGGAGACGTCAGGAGGACAAGTGGCACTTAGTGTGTCGTCCGATAACCACAGCGACCCAACACAGACCAGCATGTGCCGGCCCCGCCCGCTTCTTTATGTTTAGTGACGGACGGAAGTGGTCAGGTGGTCAGCCGCCGCAGATCACTGAGTTCCACGTGGTGACGGACAGCCGGCCAAGTCAGTGACGTCAAACTACATCTGACACATGGCAGCTTTTTGGCTTTCAGTGCTGGACACGTTAAATGTAATATGATGTTTGTTGACGGACCGGCTGCTAGTAGTAATTTTTGTTTTTAACGACTGACCGCAACCGGCCACTGACACTGACATCAGTTCCGCTGCTATAGTCAAGACTCAGTCGGACCTGGACTCAGTTGTGCCAGTCAGTTCAGTTTGGCTGAAATAGTCGCCTGTGGTACATTTTTGGAGACAAAGTACGCGAACGTCGGTACGTCACAACTCGCCGGTACGTCACAACTCGCCGGTACGCGGCTTCCGTCAGCCGGGATAAACTTGATTAACAGCAGCGACTGAGGCCAATATGGTAGCGCGTTTGTCCATTTACTGCGTACGGCCCCCAGCCGCTGATTTTGGACGAATTTTTTGTCCGGCGTAGTGATGGACTGTTGCTATAGTGATCACATTGTTAGCATGCATGATTTAGTCAGTTTGTGTTCCGTAGTCAGTATGTGGATGTGGCCAGAATGTCTGCTGGTGTGTCGTAAACATTGTCAGGTCAACAGTTTTGTGGCGTTGTTGCCTGGCCGTGACGAGATACCGGCCACCGTACGCTCACTCTAACATTCCTGCCTATGCCACACTTCTCCTCCAATCATTAACCGCCACTCGGAAATGTCAGCTCCGCCTACCGTGGGAACAAATCCAAACAGCCAATCAGAACCTGGCTGGTCCATGACGTCATGATGATTATACCAAATAAGGCAAGGACGTTTGTACTGAATGGGCGGATTGCCGCGGAGCGTAAACAAGCTGGCGTGTGCCCGTGTCAAGCATTCCTTCCTTATCACCCTCCCTCCCCGCTCCCTCCCCACTGGCATTCCCCGCTTCCCTCCCCTCCCCCCTTCCGGCCCTTGCCCCCCCCCTCCCCGCTTCCCAAGGCCTGCAAGCCCCCACCCCCACCCTCCTCGTGGCACCGGTGGCTTGAAAACAAACACGCAATTGACAAAAGCTATAAATTTCCCTCCGTGTCGCGTGGCCCGCTCAGAAAGGTGGAAGAGCGAAGCTGAGGTCGGTTCGTTCATACTCCTGCTCCAACTCTCACGATCCGCCCCGTGCCGTGTAGTGTAGTGCCGTACAACTCTGTCGGTATCTCACACACACTGATTCATTCAGCACTACCTACACTGAGACCCGAGAGCTGCAGGCTGCCTTACGCTACACACACGCACTGCACGCGCTCTGGCAAACTTCTTCTCCGACAACTTTCACGTGGTGCCAGATTCTCACATCAACATCTCTTACGGTTAATCCTGATGTGCACAGAGTTTGGCACCAACATTTTCTTTTTCTTCTCCACTTTGCGTGTGTGATTGTGACGATTCTGACGCCGGGCAGCACGACGAAATAATCCCGGCAGCGAAAACTGACTTGTTATAAACCAGTTGTATTCCCGGCGCAAGTGTGTTTTGTCGTGGCCATGGTGGGATTTTGAGACAAGACTTTTTCTTGGAAAGAACTTGTTGACTGTTGACTCAGATAACTGATCGTTTGTCTCATTTCGAGTCTCGACACTCAGTTTGAATGCAGTCAGGACGATTTGCTGCTGACTGTGGGCGCTGCAATACGACGAACACACTGCCAAACACTTGACACAGTTCTCAGTACAAGGAAGTCATTGTGCCAATCGGACTGAAACAAAACTTGCATAGACGGATTCGCTGACTGGAGATCGCCTGACTGGCATCTCGGTTTTTCCCAGAAGTGACCGGTCGAGTGGAACAAACGTGACACTGAGGTTGAGGCCGTGCTAACAAGCGCCAGATTGTCACTTATTAACCACACGTGGTGTGGTAATTACAGCGCCGGAGCCACTGCGTGGGAGTACAGACTCACTGACTGTAACCGTGCTGAGCCGACAAACTGAGTTTTGGTAAAGTGATTGGCTCGGCGGAAGGCCGTTTTGAGCCGGACTGAAGACTATAACCAAACGTTACCCACGTGTGTCCGAGTGTATATAATTATAACGACAGATTGGTTGAACTGTCACTAGTTGTTATAACCGAGGTCAAACATCATGGAGCATTTCCAAGTTCTGCGACATCTTCAGCTTACAGGCGTCCTGCTACTTATGGTAAGTGTTGAAAATTACATCTCTCTCTCTCTCTCTCTCTCTCTCTCTCTCTCTCATTTCTGAGTTCTCTGGATGAAGTAGTTCCTCCGAGTACTGATTGAACTGGCGTCGTACAACTGAGTACGTGTGTTTGTGGCGCCTGCCAGTACTACCCGGCAGTGCTGTCCCTTGTAATGCCGGCAGGCTGTACCAATACAGGGGCAGAGTTCACTGTTCATTTGACTGATTGACCTTTGAACTATCAACCGGTTGCCGTCGTGCGTTCGATTCCAGTTTGGAGCCACTGAAAATCCTTGAAAACTGAGACTTGTGTTTTTTCCCCTTCCTTGCCCTGTCTTTGACGGTCAGCCGGACCTTGTCAGTGGTGGGAGCAGGACGTGAACTGGTTAAGACCCAAGACTATAACCACACAGAGAGGGAGGGGGGGGTGAGAGGAGGGGGTGTCTGTGAAACGTACGGATGGCCTCAGTTGTGCAATTTCCGTTTATGAATGAAATGTTGATGTATACGGTAAAGTCGCTGCTGCTGCTGATTATCGTCACTCAACTGAGTATCACGTGACTGTTGTTTTGACATCAGTGATGCCCGCACAACATTGTGACTGGCGTTGTGTAACCAGCTCAGTGTCGATAGAATTATCACAGTTATCATGAAGTAGGACAGACGGTCTCAGTTATCATGAAGTAGGACAGACGGTATTTTCCTGTCATGTCAAGCATTCTTACAACCTGTTGACGCGTCTTCTGTATCAGACGGGAATTAGGGCGTTCTCCTAATCGGGTCACGTCCATTTGATGGGCGAGTCATCACTGAGTGATGATGCTTGATAAACGTTGAGGAGGGGACTGACGAGACCGACGATAAACGCGATACTGAACAGAGAGTGTTGGAGTGTCAGTGCTGGGCCGGCGGCAAGTTGGGATCCTGGCTGGAAACCCGGCTAACATGTGTGCTGACCTCTCAGTCCTCTCTGCTCCTGTTTGATGTCAGTCACTGACCTCATGTGGTGGAAACGGACCGTGACGTTAAAACTCTTAATAACTCACTAACCTAATGCTAAGCTAAACTACAGATATATACCGGACTCATTTCTTTGTACCACTGTCGATGAAGAATTTCCAAGAACGACCTGTATAGTACAGGTGTTGGGGGTTGGGGTGGCCCCGGAGGAGGGGGGATAGGGGGATGGAGGTGGTGATTCTGGACCGTAGCTGACATTATTTTGCCGTACAAGGACAGCAAGAGAGACTGGCTTCATTCTTGTACTTTGACTCTCACACCTGAGTCCGGCCGACCGTGAGTACTGTTGACGTAAACGGACGGCACCGACACGCACCACTGAATCACGACCACTGCCTTACGCACCCGAGTGAAGCCAAGTGTAGAGCTGAAGGGAGAACTCCAACACACGATAAGCATTCCTCAGTTCGCATCTGTAGGTATTTTCTGTTGACGTCTGCGGTTCACTGAACGTCACTGACACGCTGCCGCGGCATGTGAGTGATTCTTCATATTACACACACATTACCTTCTGATGTCAGCCACCCGAAGCGTTCACCATGTACCCGAGTACAATTCAACCGGAAGAACGAACAAATTACATAGACTTGACATACCAAGCTCGGCTTGTCACCAACCCACCAAACAAGCTAAACTACAGATATATACCGGACTCATTTCTTTGTACCACTGCCGATGAAAAATGTCCAGGAATGACCTGTATGGTACAGGTGTCGGGGGTTGGGGGTGGCACTGAAGCCGGGAGGGGGGTTGGGGGTGGCCCTGGAGGAGAGGGGTGGTGGTGGGATTCTGTACCCGAGTACCGGCAATTCAACCAGAAGAACGAACAGATTATTTATACATAACATACCTAGCGGCTTGTCACCAAGTCTTACCACCACCACCACCCCACACACACACACCACCACCACTGACCACCACCACCACCACCCAAGCAGGCCGGCGGCGGGTAGATTTGGCGGGAGGTCATAGTGCGATACTGACATTCCGGGAATACCCGTGATCTCTGGCATTCTGTGTGAGGAAGCGGCAAGTCACTTCAGTGCCAGCAATGATGAGATTGTGGGTCACGTGACGAGATTGTGGCGGCATCGTTGTGGATTGATCTCTCTCTCTCTCTCTCTCTCTCTCTCTCTCTCTCTCTCTGAAGCATGATGTCAGCTTGTGTGTGTGTGTGTGTGTGTGTGTGTGTGTGTGTGTGTGTGTGTGTGTGTGTGTGTGAAACGGTGTGTGTGTGTGTGAAACGGTGTGTGTGTGTGTGTGTGTGTGTGTGTGTGTGTGTGTGTGTGTGTGTGTGTGTGTGTGTGTGTGTGAAACGGTGTGTGTGTGTGTGTGTGTGTGTGTGTGTGTGTGTGTGTGTGTGTGTGTGTGTGTGTGTGAAACGGTGTGTGTGTGTGTGTGTGTTCAAAAGTTCACAGTACGTTTCCGCATAAATACCAGCTAGTATGTTCCTGTAGACCAATATCATGGCGGCACAGCAAAGATATAAGCGGGCCTATCCGCTTTGGTACACTGAGTGCATACGACCAACAGTTTTCTCTCAGTGAAATTCATGCCGTGCTCGGTTGCTAATTTACCGTAATTCACAATTGACATACCTCGACATATTTCACAGCATACCTCACAATTGACATACCTCGACATATTTCACAGCATACCTCACAATTGACATACCTCGACATATTTCACAGCATACCTCACACCTGACATACTTCAACACATGTCACAGCATACCTGACAACATACTACTATCTCACGTGACCTGAGAGAGTGGTGATACTGAGGTGGCGGGTTATCGTCATTGACAGCT
>JACVVK020000151.1:250000-380000 GCA_018292915.2 Batillaria attramentaria
CTAATGTAGTGAATGCCAGATCTAATGTAGTGAATGCCAGAACGCTGCATCTAGCAGAATACATACAGTCGCAATGCACTGAGTCAGTATATAGGTTAACGTTGTCAATACATGTCGCTATCCAAACCCTGACACAGTAACCATTTTATATGGATGACAAAGTATTTCTCATGACCAGGTAGATGACTGATTGATTATTCGCGGCTGAGTCTTACTATGTCAATGTTCCTATTCAAACTCTGACTACGTCAGTGTTACGGTTGTGCTTCACGCTTGAGTAAAAACAGCGAATTTTGACTGGACGAGCTGGACACGGCTGTTTGATTTGTACCACGCTGACAGGTTGAGTCCTAATAGATGGGTAATCTAGTGGTGCATTGCCAACAATCTAGGTAGCTATTCCGACAACTTGAGGCCGACCCGGCCCGGCCAACACAAGGGAAACACTGAGGCCCCCTGTCTGTCTGTGTGGGAAGTTCCAGCGGTTACAATTCCACACTGTTTGTTGCCTCGTTTTCTTGGGTCACTCCCTGTTCCGGTATAAAGATGATATTTACATCGCGTGATGCATTCTTTACAGGTCAGTGTTCCGGTATAAAGATGATATTTACATCGCGTGATGCATTCTTTACAGGTCAGTGTTCCGGGAAGCGTTGTGTACATACATACCTGACATAACACTAACTCAGGCGCGTGCTGCTGGCCCGGTGGTCGGCTGTTTCACGGTGCACGTGCACTTTCAGTTGTCATGATGTGGGTGCACGTGTTACGCGCCCTCAAACAGTAACGTGCATTTAGAACGTCTGATGACTCGCTTGGATCTGTAATACATCCACTCACGTTCTGTTACATGGAATCCCTTCATTTACACATATGGAACTACAACCGTCTGTCTGTCTGTCTGTCTGTCTGTCTGTCTGTCTGTCTGTGCCGGGTTGTAACTGAAATAGTTCCGAGTCAGTCTAATCATTTCTGATCATCTCACATACCATCATCATCCTAACACTGCACCACTGGCACGTGATCCAGAGGCCGTTGGCAATGATTCCACCAGTGAAGTGGATCTGTTACACGGTACTACTACATACATACATACATACATACTAGTACATACATTCATACACACATACATACTAGTACATACATACATACATACATACATACATACATACATACATACATACATACATACTAGTACATACATTCAAACATGCATACATACATACATACATACTAGTACATACATACATACATACATACATACTAGTACATACATACATACATACATACATACACTGAAGGCGGCAGAGTAACTGTGTCAGTCTGCTTTACCAGCAATCCAGTAAATTTGTCAGTCCGCCAATGCGTCTTGACGACTCACACTTGAAATTAGATGATCAGTCCAAGCGGTTTATCGTCCTCACGCTTTGACCAGTCCATGACTGTGTTAAAACGTGCAAACTGCTGAAAGCCAGTAGATGTGTGTGTGTGTGTGTGTGTGTGTGTGTGTGTGTGTGTGTGTGTGTGTGTGTGTGTGTGTGTGTGTGTGTGTGTGTGTGCACTCAATGTGAGCGCAGAACACGTGTGATGATGGGATTGTATGTTTGATGACATTTCACGACAGGAAGCGGGATTGGCAAGATCCCGTACTACTGGCCTCCACAACATTCACCACAGGTCACGTGACCTTGCGTGCACCACCTTGCGCTCTGTGCAACTGCGTAGTCAGTTTGGCATTTTCTCAGTCCCGCAAGTTGTATGTAAACGCAGTAACCCTTTCACCTGTTTACCGCCCTACATACCCGGCCTGACTCAGGAAAACATTTGGCGATCACCGCAAACTGTTTGACTTCCGCAACTCAGTTTGGCAGCGGGAAGGTATAATTGTTATATAATTATCTAGCAGCGACAGTTCTCGTTAGTTTAAATGTGTCTAGCTGTTCTCATTATTATTATAATCGACTTGAAATGGCGAATTATGAAATTGTCAGAATTGTCCTATGTTGCTTATTTGATCGTAACATGACTCAGGCATTCGGTTCATGAATGTATTGTAGGCCGTGTAACGTTCTGCTAAGCGTGACGTCAACAGTGGTTGCCGGTACAGACGAAAACAAGAGAGTGGATAAATGGTGGGAAAGCTGTGATAATGAGGGAGATGAAGTTGTTTTGCCAACCTTCCACCTTGTGTTGTCCTCGGTAAACTGAACTACAAGAGAAAAGGAAGGAAGGGGGGGGAGGGGAGGGGGGGGGGAGGGGGATGAATACACGGCGGTCATCCATTTGTCTGCGCACTCGCGTCCTTTTGAGGTCAGTCGTGTTGACGTCATCAAACCCCCGCTGACGTACACTTCAGGAATACAAGTTGTCGTAGAGTTGAAAGTGGAGGACTTGACCCAAGGTTTCTGTCACAACATGCATTCCGTGACTGTGACTGTCTGGTGGAGCGTTTGTGTACATACCACAGTAGTGTGTTGTTAGTTTGTACTGCATCGTTCACATTCACTGTGTGAGTTGTCCGGATGCTGTAGTGAGTGTGTAAGTCCACACTCAGTGACTGATCAACACGACAACACGTCGGGGACTAGGATTCGGGGTAAAGACACCGGCCAACTTGTAATGTCGGCCACAAGTCGGTTTCTACAGACAGCGTAACACGTGAGTCAGGCTTTACCTTGACGTCTTGTACTGAGTACAAAACAAGGGTCAGGTTGTCTGTGACGTCAAGGGTACGTCACTTCAGTGGTGTAGAATATAATCGAGTGTACGTTCTCATAAACTTCTTGACAAATTAATCCTTCTTCTTCCTGGACCTTGTCTTGTTTTTTCTTGACCTTTTGCCTGTTAACTTTTGCCTGTTAACTTTTGCCTGTTAACTTAACCCCCTTGTTGTCTTGGTTACAGGTTAGCGTCACCGTGACGCGCGCCTCCAGCTACATGCGCACGCACAACTCCAAGGAGATGCTGCTGTACTTCCGGATGAAGTGTGACCTCAAGTGCCCGTATGGTTACCAGACGGACGTGGAGGGCGACTATGTGTGTCTGTGTCACGACCCTTGTCAGGTGAGTGGCCCTGACAGCTCGTGACTGTGTCACGACCCTTGTCAGGTGAGTGTCCCTGACAGCTCGGGAAACGCACTACATCAGAACACCGGCATGTCACGCCAAGAATGAAAGTCCACAGCTGAGTGTAGCAACGTGAACTCTGGGCGACCCATTTGTAGCTGTCATCTCATTCTTTAGCCGTTGTCATATTTCAGACTTTTCAGTCTTTGGCTAGTCGCGGTAATAAGGACCAGATTCCCCTTTGTTGTATTAAGTGATGTCACACCCACCATGACTGTCAGTTCTGTTGCGAGGCTGTCTGTGACTCGGCCCAGTTGTGCCACGAAGGAATCTTGAGGTGAACTTTTTAAGGAAAGCGAAAGGGCGCGAATATCTTAACGGCCGTTTAATTTGTCTCTTTATCCGGACGTTTGCGAGTGGAGTTACCTGCCCGATGAAGTTTACGGTTATGGGGGCTGAATCAACACACAGCTGATACACATGGCTTTGGAGGAGCTGAGGGAATACAGGGGGATGAGGGGTGGTGGGGGTGGGGGGGGTGGGGAAGAGCCGGGTGGGTTCCGGCATACGTGACGCTTTGTGCTCTGACTGCACCTGTAAACTGCCTTCGTCCTTTGTTTGTTTGTTTGTCTATCATTCATCCTGAGCGTCATACTGATGTGGTGAACTGTGCAGCCGGTGAGAAACAGTTATTGTTAACTGTTCGTATCGCTATCAGGTCTGTGAAAACGTCCCTGAACCTTTCGTTATGTTTTGTGTGTGTGTTTTATATGGTGGAAAATTCACGATTATCGTAGGAAACCTGGGACGTTTTGAAGAAAAACCCCGAGGCCAACCAGATAGCCAACGATGCGTGGCATGACGCACCGCTTTACAGTTGAAAGCAACACTTGACCGCCGTAGGAAAAAGGCGTAAGAGGTAATGAGCGAGAGATAGTAGAGAAGGCCAGAAGTTGACTTCAATAGATACCTGGCCAAACTCCCTTCTCTCTTCTCTTATCACACTTACCTTGACAGCTCCTTATCGGAAAGAGCAATTGCTTGCATCTCTCTCTCTCTCTCTCTCTGGCACTGACGCCGGAACTGGGCCTGTGTTTACTTTCATCATCAAATCCGAGGGGTCATTCTGCTATAGCCTGCACAACAAGATTATCCCAACAGTGCCGCACTGTTTGAATGAAACTCATGCCGCTTAGTGGACAGATACTGATGCTGTTGGAGATGCACAGTCTAGAAAACTCCGACCAACCAGGGCCGGTAAACTGACGTCAACCCTCACAAGAATATAGAGTTCTTTCACTTTGCATATCACGTGATACACATGCTGGCTAGGACTGACGGGGGAGGCTATTTTGGAGGGACCTCGTACAGGTCTATTTTTAGACGGTTAGGGTTAGGTTTAGGGTTAGGGTCAGGCTTAGGGATAGGGTTTGAACGCGCTATCGGGCGTTTCCGGAATCCCGTGACCTCAGGTGACGTCCGTCTAAAAATAGACCTGTACGAGTTCCCTCCATAATCAGTAGCCTTCACCAGGACGGACAATAGATACCATGGCTACCAGGCGGACAACTGGAGGACAAACAAAACGGAAAAGCAGGGGGAGGTCCGCCATGCACGTTTTGATGACGTAACCTGCATGAGCTCGGTAAAAGTTTGTCAGTGATAGTTGCCACGTGCAATGACAGAATCCGCATTCCCAAACTGAAAGTGATGACTGTAGCTGAAGCGGTCGGAAGCCAAAAGCAACGAACCAGTTTCCTAGATGGCCGTTTGATCGACTGTTGAGCTCAACACTAGAACTAGAAGGTAAACAAACTGTGAAAAGTAGATCAAGGTGAACGGTGTATTTCAGCTGGATGCACGTGCAGAGCACAAAAACAACACATGCCGTCACGACGGAGAGTTCTCGCCCCTAACGACCTCTCCGGAAACGAAAATAGTTCCACGTGCGCCCTTTGCTATCTTTGTCTTCGCTCCATTAACTGAACGAGGAAAGCATGTGTGTGTGTGTGTCGGTGTGTCGGTGTGTGTGTGTGTGTGTGTCGGTGTGTGTGTGTGTGTGTGTGTGTGTGTGTGTGTGTGTGTGTGTCGGTGTTGTTGTTGTTGTTGTTGTTGTTGTCAGTTGTTGTTTTTGTTTGGTTTTGCTTTTGTTTGGGGGGGGGGGGGGGGTCACTTCAGCCGTGTTATGTTTGTCACAGTCTGTCATTTCTGTAGTATATTATGAGTTCAGCCACTGAATTTCACCGATATGTTAGTGAATATATGTTAGTCAATATATGTTAGTCAATATATGTTAGTCAATATATGTTAGTCAATAATAATAATAATAATACAGATCACTTATAAGGCGGCGCGGGTTATACGTACTCATGTCCCAAGCGTGGTACATTCACATGCTATCCTACTATTGTACACATAACACGTGCTATCCTACAATTGTACACATAACACATGCTATCCTACTATTGTACACATAACACATGCTATCCTACTATTGTACACATAACACATGCTATCCTACAATTGTACACATAACACATGCTATCCTACAATTGTACACATAACACATGCTATCCTACTATTGTACACATAACACATGCTATCCTACTATTGTACACATAACACATGCTATCCTACTATTGTACACATAACACATGCTATCCTACTATTGTACACATAACACATGCTATCCTACTATTGTACACATAACACGTGCTATCCTACAATTGTACACATAACACATGCTATCCTACTATTGTACACATAACACGTGCTATCCTACAATTGTACACATAACACATGCTATCCTGCAATTGTACACATAACACATGCTATCCTACAATTGTACACATAACACATGCTATCCTACAATTGTACACATAACACATGCTATCCTACAATTGTACACATAACACGTGCTATCCTACAATTGTACACATAACACATGCTATCCTACTATTGTACACATAACACATGCTATCCTACAATTGTACACATAACACATGCTATCCTACAATTGTACACATAACACGTGCTATCCTACAATTGTACACATAACACGTGCTATCCTACAATTGTACACATAACACGTGCTATCCTACAATTGTACACATAACACGTGCTATCCTACAATTGTACACATAACACATGCTATCCTACAATTGTACACATAACACGTGCTATCCTACAATTGTACACATAACACATGCTATCCTACAATTGTACACATAACACATGCTATCCTACAATTGTACACATAACACGTGCTATCCTACAATTGTACACATAACACGTGCTATCCTACAATTGTACACATAACACGTGCTATCCTACAATTGTACACATAACACATGCTATCCTACAATTGTACACATAACACATGCTATCCTACAATTGTACACATAACACGTGCTATCCTACAATTGTACACATAACACGTGCTATCCTACAATTGTACACATAACACGTGCTATCCTACAATTGTACACATAACACGTGCTATCCTACAATTGTACACATAACACGTGCTATCCTACAATTGTACACATAACACATGCTATCCTACAATTGTACACATAACACATGCTATCCTACAATTGTACACATAACACGTGCTATCCTACAATTGTACACATAACACGTGCTATCCTACAATTGTACACATAACACGTGCTATCCTACAATTGTACACATAACACGTGCTATCCTACAATTGTACACATAACACGTGCTATCCTACAATTGTACACATAACACGTGCTATCCTACAATTGTACACATAACACATGCTATCCTACAATTGTACACATAACACATGCTATCCTACAATTGTACACATAACACATGATATCCTACAATTGAACAGAATCTGACAAACTGGCGTAATCCACAAAGTAAACGTAACAGACTGATTCAGACAGGAAACATTGTGTCACTGAGTGTACACATAACACATGATTAGACATCAGTAAAACAATACACATAATCACTACGTGGCACAGTTGACACACTGGCTGGCGGCCAATCCTCTGACAGCGGAACAGAACTGATATTTCAAACTTGCTGGCGTCTTTTTCCCGTCAGGTTGCCAGTGTAGAACACCTTTACCGGACAAAGCTCGTGTGTTTTTTAACTCGTTCCTTCACTGGTGCGGACTGTGTGAAGCCCAGACCAATAATAATCCTCTAAACTTGCCTACCACTAAGTCAGCGTGGACAACACACACCTGGCGCTAGTCTCCAGTAATGGTGGGCATCCTTCAGTTGCCTGTACTGATATACATGAAGTAGTTGACTCCTCTTTGCGCGCGTCTCCTAAATCCCCGGCTGTAAGAGATAGTAGTTCCGCGTATCACAGATTTAAGCGTTCTTGATGACATTGCCAAGTAGAACCACATGGATCTCTAGCTGGGCTCATTTATTCACAGTTAATTTGTTTAGCGTGTTGGCAACACTTCACAGCTCTCTGTTTAGTCCGTGTTTATTTTCAGTCAGTTCATTTGAAGCTGGAAATACGTGTAATCGGCGGAATGGTTTAAAGTAACTCGTGTGCAGATGTTGCAAGCGGAAACCCCATAGATTTACTTCTTCCGCTTTTTTTCCTGCTAATGTTTTGAAGTTTTGCTGAGTTTTTTTATGCAGAGAAGTGGAAAACACAGACTGAAGCCGTAATATATTTGTCGTGAATATATTCAGGTGTACACTGATGTGTCATATCGCTAAGTCTTCTGATGCCCTGTCATATCGCCGGCTAAGTCTTCTGATGTGTCATATCGCTAAGTCTTCTGGTGTGTCACTATAATATCGCTAAGTCTTCTAAATACTGGCAGCTCCATGTAAGTCAGTGAATTGTGTGTTCATCAGGTTTAGGAACTGATTTCAAGCAAGACTGAGGGTGAAAATCAACCCAAGTCAAATGAACACTGATAAGGACTGACTGGCTGGCTGACTGACTGACTGACTGACTGACTTGCCCGATTCTTGTTGACACTCAAACATGCGGCAACAAATAAGAATTTTTCACCACTGGGTTGTTCCGACCGGGTTAGAGACATCAAGTGTATACAAGTGAGACATGAATAAAGTGAGAATACAGTCAGTACTATAGATCCGGATACCACTGGGTTGTTCCGACCGGGTTAGAGACATCAAGTGTATACAAGTGAGACATGAATAAAGTGAGAATAAAGTCAGTACTATAGATCCGGATACCACTGCATGTTTACCGCCGACATGTACCGCGGCCACTGAGGGTGCCCGAGCTGAGAGATTCCGTACCAAAAGACACTGGCCACCGATCGGCCACGAATAGCACGTGCTGGTTATTTTGGTCACGTACCGACCCCAGTGGTTCATTAGCTTGACATCCAAAACACACTCAACAACTGACGGCACACAGCGGTACTAAAAGTACTTCACCACGTGACGGCCTGCACTTGAAGCTCCGCGTGCCATCACTGACCCCGATCCCATCCACTCTCCGGGTCGCCCGTGCACAAAGAGATGGTTGTCTGCCCCTCTGGCGCTGGCGGCGGATACCTCTTGTTCTCTCACTTGACTGGAGAGCTGGCTACCTGAGATGGTGGGTGAAGATTGCAGACAGTGGGTAAAGTGGTCCAGTCAATGGGCTGTGGCGGGTGGTAAACCTCACATACCCTACAGTGACAGTGACGTACCGACACACATCATAGTTCTCTTCACGTGCAGGCCACGCAGGCTTTGTCGGGAAACTATTTTAGGGGTAGAGTCGTTCAAGGTAGCTCATGGGTAAGGCAAAACTTTTGTCTATCTTGGGTACCTTGCCATGACTGTCTGCCTGTGTCATAAGATGGAACTAAGGATATCTGTCAGACTGTATCTCTAGTATGTAAATGGTAGATGAAAGGAAAAACATCGCCCTCGGCTTATAGTACCTTACCCTGGAGCCGCCGGGGACGCCAGAGCGAGGGGGATAACTGCAGCGTGTGGTGTACTCATTGCGGCGCCCTCTATCGGCTCTCACGTGCACTCGGCCATCAGCATTCATTCACACGAAACGCGCGGCCTTCTGGGATCGTTGAGGAGGTATGCCGCGAGAACATTCCCCACGTGACTACAGTCAGTCGATGCTTCGCCAGTACATAGCATGGAGCAACTTTTCCACTGACTTCCGGGATACAAACACTGAACATTATGATACACCCAGATTTCAAGTGTTGACATTCTCATAAATAACTCATTGTATACCCCCCCCCCCCCCCCCAATGATAGTTGTTGTTACAGTCACACCGGTGTATGATTAACTTCTGCGGCAGTTATGAAACTGAATCAGTGGCCGGACTGACGTGGATGTAACTTTGGTTCAGAAGAACGGTGACACAGCAACTGATCAAAGTGTGTTGACGTGACCTTCGTGGCATACACCGCTAATTCATACACTGGGTCGGGCCACCGTCATTGAACAGACCACAGTCAGTCGTTTTGTTGAAACGCTCCTCGGTTTCCTGCAGCACGGTGTGTGTCACAGTGTGTGTGTGTGTGTGTGTGTGTGTGTGTGTGTGTGTGTCCCTAGTCTGACCTACTTCAATTCAATTCAATTCAATTCAAACGACTTTATTGTGTCCATTAAGAACAAATTTGTTTTTTGTTCAGGGGCATGTAAAATTTAATAAAATAAAGGGTTAATATTTAAGGCAGCTTCACGATGTATAACTAATATAAGACGAGCAAACTAAAAGTGATAAGAAAGGACACAATGCATAAAATTGATTCACCACTAATTACCAACTAACTAAACTGAGCTTATAATACTGGTGGTTAAAATAGAAATTACGGTGACTAAATACACTCAAATTCCAATACTATCTACATACCACTTACACCACCACCCTCCCCTCCCCCTCCTTCATCACATGTCACACGCACGCACGCACGCACGCACGCACGCACTCACGCACGCACACACACACGCACACACACACGCACACGCACGCGCGCGCGCGCACACACACACACACACACGGGTATCACAGGAATATCACAATATCTGACACTCAATCACCGGCAGCTCTCCCCATAAGAATCAAGAAACGACTTCATTCAGGAGACGGATAGCAGTTGGGACAAAACTAAGTTTGTAGCGTTTACTTGCTGATGTTTGTCTTGTCTGTTCGCCATGTGCAGAACGTGCGGTGTTTCGGCAGTACGGAATGCGTCGTGGACGAGTCCAAGACATGTACCGGGGACATCTGCCGACCGCGAGCCACGTGCAAGGGTAGGTCATGTGACATCTCTCTCTCTCTCTCTCTCTCTCTCTCTCTCTCTCAAAATGTCAATGATAGTTGTCTTACAGAGGTACCCTGGTGATTTTCCCGTTTGTACAACACTATTAATGTCAAAGCCGGTTTCATGTTCAGAGGTCAAGGTCACGGCCATCTAATACTGAGCCTCAGCTCAATGTCAAAGTTCAGTCATTTGATTAGTGGCCGGGCGGGTAGGGTGCTGGACAATTATCAGTGTTGTGAGTCGTTATCAGTCACAGATACAGCCTGGTTGAAAGGTGGTCTGCCCCCTCACTGTGAGATCCACACCGTATCTCTTGATAACACTCTGTGTCTGGAGATTAACACAAGAATAAGATGATCTACTTACAGTACAAACACTCCCTAGTTTAGATCTAGGAGCATGACAAGAATAAGATGATCTACTTACAGTACAAACACTCCCTAGTTTAGATCTAGGAGCATGACAAGAATAAGATGATCTACTTACAGTACAAACACTCCCTAGTTTAGATCTAGGAGCATGACAAGAATAAGATGATCTACTTACAGTACAAACACTCCCTAGTTTAAATCTAGGAGCATGACAAGAATAAGATGATCTACTTACAGCACAAACACTCCCTAGTTTAGATCTAGGAGCATGACAAGAATAAGATTATTTACTTACAGTACAGACACGCCCTAGTTTAGATCTAGGAGCACGACACCATTGGCTACAACAATATTTGTACTTCGGTATATTTCATATCAACAGACTTTCCTATATCTCTGATATTAGCAGCTTTCCAATAGACGACTCCACTCCCGTCAGTCAAAAGGGGTCTGGCAAGTTCTAACATTCTAGTACACTGACAAGCTCTACTCGTATACTGACAAGCTCTGACACGTCACGGATATTACGTAGCTGTGACCTCACAGGGACACGTCATGGGGCGGCGGTCGGCACACTCGTCAGACCGTCTGTAGACGAAGAATGTCAGATGTCTATCGCTGTCAGTGTCTCCACACGCACCATTCACACACACACACAGGACTCGCCAGACCATGGTGCTGACGGCTTCTATACAGCAGACGACATTGATACAATTGTCCCCCTCCCTATAATCACCACAGTTAGATTGTCGTCTGCCTTCACACAACAATGATCTCCAGACAGTAAGGAGAGAGGAAGGGCCGACTGTGATTACAAAGCGATACGGCGGACGACATGCCTAGAAAACAAGATGGGATGGATAAGGACTACTGGTTGTTTGTCACGACTGTAAGCGACAATAGTTTGAATTTTTCGCGATTTTCAGGATAGGTGTTTGTTGGGAGAAGATTTGATGTAATGTGTACGGGTGCCTCATGACACTGAGAAATGCGCTGACGCACCAGAAACACACTCCGCACTTTCAGTTCTTTAACTTTGACACAGCAACATGCAAAGCGCGTCGAAATCATCTCACGAACATTTTTGTCCCACAACTTTTTCAGTGAGCAAGAGAGAGAGAGACAGACAGACAGACAGACAGACAGAGACAGACAGACAGACAGACAGAGCGCGCACCTGTGCTCTCACCAGTGAGAAACCCTTACAATTATTCACCTACTTTTCACCCAAAATAGCTGAGTCTCGTTTCCAAAATAAGCAGTGTATTGTCGTGTATGTGTCAAGATGTGGAAATCTGCGAGTTTACAAGGGGGGTGCGACAGCGGGCGTGACGTCAGCAGAAGCTTAAAGGTGGAGACTGTGGCACGCGACATACTCGCGACAGTGGCGGGCTTTTATCGCTACTGTCATCTGCCAACATCGCTACCGGATTCCGTGCACGTTCTGTGTCTATGGCGGGCAGTTTATTACACGCAAACACGCACCAGGAATGATAATAAGCTAGCCGGAGCTGGAGATACAGACACCGCACCACGGATTCCTCCAATAGACGTGTACCTTTTTATCCAAGTCAACCTGATTGGGTGGTTTGAAGAGTGACGTCACCGCCAGCCTCATTTCTACCACGGAGATGCTGGAAGCTACGCGAAACAGCTCTACGATATTTGCATGTTTCATACCGACCTCACAACTGAGTAAACCTTCACACTAAATAATATAAAAATAACAATGCCAGTAGTTTTCTTATTTCTTTATTTTATTGTTTATGGGAACCATTAGAAATGCACGTTGAGTGCACGTGTGATTATCACGTGACATCAGTTCAGAACAACGCACCGGCCTGCGACTTTTGCACGTGCATGACACCTGCCGTTTGACTAATGATGTCTATGACGTCACCTGGACACTGTTCAGTATGTTGGTTCAGTATAAATGGATTGAGTGGCAGGTTTGCAATACGTTCTACAGGTAACAACTCAGTGTTGTGATCGGGAAGCTGAGATTACCTGTACTTTACCTGGTGGAACGAAAACAGTTTCTGTAGTGTGACGTCATACATTGTCCGCGTGCCCCGAGCTTGTCTAGCTGTCAGTGGTGGAGCCTTGTTTAGTTACCCGACACCCGAGAAAAGAGAGGGTGGACACGGAGCTGAGATCCGATAGAATTGAGGAATCTTTGGGTGGACAGTGATGGTACCTGTGGGACAGCTATAAATCCGACCACAGTTATCTCTCGTGTGTGCACTCTCCACTGTTAGAAGTCGTAAATGGTGTCCCATTATAAGCGTGAATTTTGACGTGGTCACGACTGGGCGATCTATTAGTGTTCGGTATGTACTGCCTAATGTTATCTGCAGGAAGAAGGGGGGGGGGGATGGTATGAATGTAACGGGTGACTCGCATTCCAAGGAGGATATTGCCAGGAGGATATTGCCAGGAGGATATTGCCAGGAGGATATTGCCAGGAAATACCTTATGTTACATACATGTAGAAGCCAGACAGACGTCAGCGTACGTGCTCTACCCCACGCTCACCACTCCGTACGTGCTCTACCCCACACTCACCACTCCGCGTTGACAAGTAAACAATGATGCGGTTTGTTTTTTGTTTTTTTAATGTATGTGTTTATGAATGGCCACCAAGAGACACTGAAAAACAAAGCCGAGACCGAGCAGGAGAGGGTGGGTGGGGGGAGGGGGCACTACAAGGAGCGTGTACGGTGGAAAGCTGTTCCTGAGAGCTACCAAAGAAAATCAAACAAAAAAGGGTTGTTGAAACAATTGGCTCCAAACTACCGGATACGTCATTTGTGACCAGCCGCAGCCAACATGACCCGCACATCCCAGAAGAATCATGTGTGTGTGTGATTTATAATATGGATTTATAAATATCATGTCTGACAGATCAGACTGACAGTATCTTCACTATCATGGTCATTGTCGTTAACCCAGTGATTATAACCCCAGTTTACAATGTCAGGTGCCAAGTATTCTCCGTGAACTCCGTAGGATTCGGTCTCTGTGAACTGTCACTCACTTGCACTTTCCTTTGATGTTGAAAACCAGACTTGCTTTCATACAGCACCATGATGCTGATTGTCCATTCATCATTGGAGCGTGACGTGTTGCTTGGGATGAACTGTAGGAAATCTGACAGTCGCGTCGTCTGCCTTGAACCGTTGTGATGAGGGATTCTACTGGCTACTAGCTAGTTAGTGTATTATTTATATAGACGATCATTGGCAAACGTTTCCATATCAATCGTCGGGTAGAACAGGTATACGCTTCTTTTCATTGTAATGGCTTTGTTCTGAGATAATCCAGCCAGAATATGCTTCAGATGAAATGTAATAATAATAATAATAACAATGTCTCAAAACTCAGTTACATTCGTTCAGGGAGATCCTGTACTTGACTGTCAGATCAACCCAGTTCTACCTGACGTGACCTTTCACCCTCTGCACACAGGGACGTCCAGCTGACTCCGAGACGAAAGAGGAAATAGAAAACATAAGCAGGCCTTCGTCATGACTTTTGAAAAACGCGTATAAGCTTTTAATAGTAACAGACTTTAACACGTACAGTACCGCCCAGATGAGGATTGTGGTTACTGTAGCAGAGCAATAGCTTGTCCCCAGCTTACGCGCCCCTCCCCCCCCCACCCCCCTCACGGCACCCCTCTCACATTAGCAACCGGCCCCCGCAGATCAAGGGCTCGGAGGATGAAGGAGGGGGGGGATGTGGAGGGGGTTGGAGGGGGTACGTGTTAGAGTTCAAATGAAAAAGGATCACAGAAGTAATATGATTAGAACAGAAGTAATATGATTAGAACAGAAGTAATATGATTAGAACAAACTGCCAAACGAGCTGCATGACATGTGTGAGGGTTATTATGGTCCGCGAGCTGTGAGGGGAATGTCGTAAACACGAACTTGCTTCATGCTGTGTTAGCGGCTTACACTACACTACACTACACTACGCTACACTACACTACACTACGCTACGCTACGCTATATGACTACACTACACTACATGACTACACTACACTACGCTACACTACACTACACTACATGACTACACTACACTACGCTACACTACACTACATGACTACACTACACTACATGACTACACTACGCTACACTACACTACACTACATGACTACACTACGCTACACTACACTACACTACATGACTACACTACGCTACACTACGCTACACTACACTACACTACATGACTACACTACACTACGCTACACTACACTACACTACATGACTACACTACGCTACACTACACTACATGACTACACTACGCTACACTACATGACTACACTACACTACACTACACTACACTACATGACTACACTACACTACACTACGCTACACTACATGACTACACTACACTACACTACACTACACTACATGACTACACTACACTACGCTACACTACGCTACACTACATGACTACACTACACTACGCTACACTACGCTACACTACATGACTACACTACACTACGCTACACTACACTACACTACATGACTACACTACACTACACTACACTACACTACATGACTACACTACGCTACACTACGCTACACTACATGACTACACTACACTACGCTACACTACACTACACTACATGACTACACTACACTACGCTACACTACACTACACTACATGACTACACTACACTACATGACTACACTACACTACGCTACACTACATGACTACACTACGCTACACTACACTACACTACATGACTACACTACACTACGCTACACTACGCTACGCTACATGACTACACTACACTACATGACTACACTACACTACGCTACACTACGCTACACTACATGACTACACTACGCTACACTACACTACACTACGCTACACTACGCTACATGACTACACTACGCTACACTACACTACACTACATGACTACACTACACTACATGACTACACTACACTACGCTACACTACACTACACTACATGACTACACTACACTACATGACTACACTACGCTACACTACACTACACTACACTACACTACATGACTACACTACACTACATGACTACACTACACTACGCTACACTACGCTACACTACATGACTACACTACACTACACTACACTACGCTACACTACATGACTACACTACACTACGCTACACTACACTACACTACGCTACACTACACTACATGACTACACTACACTACACTACGCTACACTACGCTACACTACATGACTACACTACACTACACTACATGACTACACTACACTACGCTACACTACACTACACTACACTACGCTACATGACTACACTACACTACGCTACACTACACTACACTACACTACACTACATGACTACACTACACTACGCTACACTACGCTACACTACATGACTACACTACACTACACTACACTACACTACACTACACTACACTACATGACTACACTACACTACACTACACTACACTACGCTACACTACATGACTACACTACACTACACTACATGACTACACTACGCTACACTACGCTACACTACATGACTACACTACACTACACTACACTACACTACGCTACACTACACTACACTACATGACTACACTACACTACGCTACACTACGCTACGCTACAGGGTTGGGGTCTTCAGGGTTGGGGTCTTCAGGGTTGGGGTCTTCAGGGACTGAAAAGGGCGGCATGGACGGACGGGAGGTGTTCCCCCGAGAACGGGAAAGTCAGAGCACGCGCTGTTTTGTTTGTTTGCTTGCATATTGTATTTTTGTTGTTGTTGTTGTTGTTGTTGTTGTCTCGACACAGTTCTACCTTGAATTCTGAAAGCAGTTTAAGACTGAATTGAACTTAACTCTGATACACCCACTGCGTCATCTAGGACCCTTGAGACCCTTTAGAGTAAAAGTGAGTTATGGTTCATGCTTTGCAATAAATGAACAAGTACTTGAGGCGAGGTGGTTGTTGCTGTAAAAGACAAGCACACGTGTAGTGAAGTGTCTCAAACTAGAACTACTACACACGGCCAATGAAATCAGTCATACACGTGGGACGTTCCTGTTAGCGTGTCCACACAACCACTAACTAATCGGGATCACGCCGGATAGGTCAGGTGACATAGCCGTTCCGTTGAATTCGTACAATGACCACTTCCTGTCCAGCGAGATACATTTAATTGAATAGGATTGTCTGTTCTGTGCACCCTGTCAGTAAACTAGCTTAATCGTGGTGAGATATTGACAATTGTTCAATAATGCTGAAAGTGAAACGTGTTAGTTACGGAATTGGAAAGTGTACGAACATCAGTTGCCGAGTAGAGCGCCGGCCGTGCGTTTTGCAGGCTGAGTGGTTTACCATGACTCATCTTTCTCTTGTGTAGTTCCTCAACAAGCTTGCGTAATGACCACGGTAACGAGGGGCGTTCCTACACATTGAACGTGACACTAACCTCCCCCCCTCCCCTCTCTCTCTCTCTCTCTCTCTCACACACACACACACACACACACACACACACACACACACACACACACACACACACACACACACCGTGACACACACAGAGCGAAAGCTAGAGCTTTTACCACTGATTTACGTCTGAAGGTTTTTTGGCGCCCTCTTGTGTCAGGATGTAAGCACTGGTTCCCCATCTAATTCAAGTTAAGCCTTCTCGTGGCCACTTGAGAACAAAGATGGCCGGTCTACAAACGTTGCATTCTTCTCTCCCCACAACCAGGTCACGATAGTAAGGGAGGAGTTGGCAGTGCTCCACACACACACACACACACACACACACACACACACACACACACACACACACACACACACACACACAGAGTGTCAGAGAATTCCCTCTGGAAAAACGCCTGTCAGCTTCTTGTTTGTTTCCCCAAACAATGTCAAACACAAGTGTTGGTCGAAGTAATCATTGAAAAAGACGAGAGCATTGACACAAAGAACAAGAGCACAAGGCAGGCTCAGACAGCAAACCGAAATGAAACAAGAGAAACACAATTCTGGACACACCACCAAAATATCAAACCAAACAAAACTTGCGTATACAAGTCTACGTAACGTCACCTGTAGGTTATCACTACTAACACAAAATGTGATAGTGGTAGAACCTTCAGTTCTTCACGTGACAAGATGAGTATGACGGCCAGGTGCACTGCCCCCTAAAAGTAAAATTAAATACAACTGAAAGTAAATGAATGAATGGAAAAAGGAGTGCATGTTTTGATGAGTGTGTGGTGTATTGTGTGATTACAGCCATCAGCCCGCCCTCACCATCTCCCCAGCCACCATCACAACTCCAACAGAGTCCACTGCAGGCTGATGACGCGGCAACTACGTCAGCGGAAACGTCCGTCCCAGAGGTCTGCTTACTTCCGGTTGCGGAGGAAGCCAAACAGTGCCGTAAAATGCGCATGCGCTGGTTCTTTGACAACGTCACCGGCACGTGTCGCCAGTTCCGAGGCTGCAGAAGAAAGGGGAATAACTTCAAACGTCAGAGGGGCTGTGAGAGGGTGTGCCTGAGGAGTCAAGGAAGTAAGTGCCATTTAAAACTTCTCCCTGAAACTGTTTTTTCGTTCGGGGTGGGGGAGGGGAGGTTCCGCTAAATAATCTGTTCTGTTGAAATTAGAATGACATCTCAGTACGCTCGAGAGAAAAGTTTTTATGTAAACACATCGGATGATAATGTTTTGCACAGTATGCGGATGGGTTAAACCTGAAAAAAATAGGTGAAATGCGAACAAGAATGTGAAAACTTTTAAAAATGGCTTCCAAAGCGTTTCATAACAAGTTACAGCTGTATGATTAAAAACTGATGATTTGCATAAATTTCAGCCTCCAGCAAACGCCGACCAAAGACTGGCCTGGCGCAGTCCGATGACGCAAGTATGACGTCACAAGAGTCAAAATTCTTTCCACCTGCCAAGTGTCAGCTGCCTGCTCTGCCGACCACAACTGGTTGCAAGCGAGCCAGGAAGCGCTGGTTTTTTGACGCCACTACAGGCTCATGCCGGAAGTTCCGGAGTTGCAGAACACCCGGCAACAACTTTAGCAAAAAGTGGCACTGCAAGTCAAGGTGTCTCGGCAAAAAGAAATCGTCCAGACGAAAAGGTGAGCATGACGTTGACGTGTGACGTAACGTATGAATATGACGTGTAACGTATGACGTGAGACGTGTGTTTGACTCAGCATTTATTTGTTGCATGAGGTAACGGTCATCACCTATTTTTCAACGCTTAAGTACGTTCCTGCAATGTAGCTGGCTATGGCCTTTCAAGTTGTGACTACCCAAATCCCCTAAGGAAAATGCAAAGGAAGGATTTCCTCCGAAGTAGAGTAATTCATAATACGCGGACACAACGTGACGACTGACTACTACTGCCTGTGCAGTCTTTCATATCCCTAACCTTTGCTCAATGGTTTTGTGTTACAGGAAGATACAGTAGCCAACAGTCCGCTGTAGAGTGAAACACGCCACCTCCAGCTAGGTCATCATGACCTGACAGACTACAAACGTGTGGCGGGAGTCACGTGCTAAAGACGACGGCATCTTACTGACTCCTTACAAGGCCCCTCCCTCACTCAATAGTCCCTTCCCTTTGTTTGACTCAATGACGTTGTGTTCCAAGGCAAGGCCCAGTCACTCGTCCATTCGCACATCGTTTCCGTCGTTCACTCTTTCATTCGTTCATCTGACGCTTCTGCTGTCTCAGCGGAATGAGGATTCTGTCTCCAAACCTCAGAAACGTACCCCCTTCACCCGTCCATCCCACCCCACCCCACCCCACCCACACTTCACCCCCTACCTCCTTTCATCTCGTCCTCCCTCATCAGCCGACAAGTGTTGAATTCTACACTGATTACATCTACGGGATCAAGGCCTGGTTCGCGTCCTGTGACGTCACTTCCTCTTGATGGATCCCGAATTACACGAATGACGTACACCTCCCTGACTCTCAAAGACTGATCGGATGCGAGAACTGGTTTGCTCACGTGGTTACGTACAATCATAGACATCGTAAGACAATGCTGTGATAGGCTGCTATGATAGGCTACACGATTGTGGACAAGTCTGTATGAAGAAGACAGTTTCCGAGTCATGAAACAGACAAGCCGGCTACTAGCAGCCGCACTAATTCTTGTGTCAGGCAGGCCAATGTTAACACTAGTTGTTGGGGGGCGGTTGTATGTTGATCTTGTTGTACGTCCTACTATGACGACCTTCTTGTGTTCTCCATAACTTTACACTCACTATGTATTGGTGAACTTGGACGCTAAAGGCAAGTATGTGATGTCAGGTCTCCTGTCTTCAGCACGTCTTCCTTTCCATCTTGAATCTCCAGCTAGAATGAGAGAATCCTAAAAACAACATAACACCCTTTGATCATTCGGCAAACGTGTTGCCTTCGTCAGAACGACAAAATGGTGTACAAATGAGACCGACGTCAAAAGTCTCCAGCTCGGATGTTCCGGCATTGGGGATTTCCTTTGTGCACAGTGCTCACTCAACAAACTGCGGACAACCTCCCGGCCGACACAGCCAATCCCACAATCCCTTGAGTGAGGACTCGCTATTCTACATGCCATCGGCGACTGCATTTCACGACTACTGACTGCACAGTTTGCAACCACAGTATTATCACACACTTCATCTCACACTGCCACTTGACTTTTCACCCCAGATTGGGCCAGCTTGAAAGGTCAGCGTTGTCTGAGGCAGACGACTTCACCTCGAGGGCGTAGTGTGTGAAAGTGTTCACTTTATACAGGTTGCCGTGTGGTGGGCAAACTAGCACGTGACCCTGGTGAAGGAGAAGTGGCCACTTAGGTTTTGGTGTTTGGTCGACCTGGTGACACTTACTGGCAAACTGGGAGGTTGTGTATGAAATTATCGTCTGAAGTGTCCGGCTGGTACCTTGTCAAATGGAACTTCCGGTTCTGTACTCAGTGAAACTGATAGTATTTTTGTTGTTGTTTGTGTTCATGTTACCGGAGTGTTCACTCTTTTCCCCTGTACCATATTCCCCTCATTCACCTGTCCGTGTCATCGCCGGCCTGTAAGGCGGAGCACTCGCGAGAGAATGGCAGATGATTAGTCAGTGTATGTCAGTATGTGTATCGTGTACGTGTAGAGACTGGGCGGCAAATGCCGGTTCCACGACTATCGGAACACGACCTGCTTCACTCTCAGTTACAGTAGAATCATTTGCATGCGCTTGTTAATGTGTTGTTTTGCATTATGTGGTTGTAGGTATCTTCGCTGGCAGAAGTATCTTCAACACGTGACTAGGTCACGTGACGACGAGGCACCAATCAGGTGCTGAGCCCTGAATCAGTGTGCATTGTAGACGACAGTTGTTGACAAGTTAATTGTGACGGAGGGGTTGTCAAATCGCTGGGGCCAATTGAATGTGGGACTCTCACTAACATTAGCGTAGTTATCAGTTAGGAACTTCAACTTGCCTGTACAAGCTGCTAATGTCTGAGTATTCATCGTTCATTCTCTTCCAACACTGACACAGAGTCACTTTGTCGGTATACGACTGATACGTGTAATACTGTGATTTGATTGGTGAAGGTTTGCATTGTATTTGACAGAAGCCATAATAATAATAATAATTTTACACTATACTTGAGCCTGGAACCGAACCGTGCCAGGCTGAGCATTTTCGAAAGTCATGTGCTGTCAGAATATTAAGGTACAAGAAATGGTTACTTTTAACTTCTTTGAGTCAAATCTAGGACTAGCCATTCATGAAACGTGTCCATCCACAGACACTGGCAAATGAAAAAGTCCTGAAATACTGTAAACAGAGATTGAACCTCTCTCTCTCTCTCTCTCTCTCTCTCTCTCTCTCTCTCTCTCTCTCTCTCCCCTTTACGCTGGCCGCTGCTGTCACATGCTGTTTCATAACTATGCCGGTGTGCTTGTAGGTGCGTGTCTACATGATGGTCAGTGTGTGTGTGTGTGTGTGTGTGTGTGTGTGTGTGTGTGTGTGTGTGTGTGTGTTTGCGCGCGCTTGTTCTATCCTGTGAATGTGGACAAGCGTGAAAAAAGAGTAAATCCATGCAATTTGTGATGTCAGTCTTTAACTAGATCGTCCATGTTTATTTGAAATGATTTTTTTTCTCTCAAAACAATGGTTGATTAAAAACTGAGAAAATATCTCTCGACTCCGTGTGTGTGTGTGTGTGTGTGTGTGTGTGTGTGTGTGTGTGTGTGTGTGTGTGTGTGTGTTACACACAACAAAGTAATTTAAATGCGTGGCCCACATATTTAATCCAATCAAAAAAGTCTGAGTATATATTCAGGATTCATATATTTCTCACATACAAATCCACAAAAGCTCGGTACTCATACACTCAAATGTTTCCTCTGACAGAACTAAATTTGTAGCAAACTGTACTGGGTTGTCGCTCCACTAACAAGCTGCACCCCTCCCCACCCCACCCCCCTCCTCCCCCCTGTTAGCAGACGACAGCCGTGCCCAAAATACCCGGTAAATGACACAGGCACCAGCAAAGAAATACTTCATGCATTAGTGAACACAGTGGAGAGACGTAACGGCTGATTAGCCAATTGGCGTTATCATGTCAAACTGACGCGCTCACAGTAAGACGGGAAAACAGCCAGTGCACAACTTTACATATTTACACATGTCAGTAGCAGTGTCTACAGTCTTCAATACGGGACTATTGCGGGACATGGATTGACCGTGCACTAAGTCACGGTGGCTGAGTCTGTGTGGATTTCGTCGTTGTTCACGCTTCCGATCCCAGAATTCTTCACGGTCTTATGTCGGTCCAGTTTGGTGACTATACACTGGTGCTTCACCTACAACTTGTTACGAGTGTTTACTTGTTCACTTCTAGTTCTACCAATTCGAGAGTTTACTTTGATTTTTAAGGTCACGTGATTTGGGGCAGGTAGAGTGAGAGGAAAAGTAGAGAGTTGAATGAGTTATCATGACAGCTGACTTTTCTCCGGGAACGTTTCCGTTTTATAAGCGGCACTTTGTCCATTGCTACAATGTGGGACTGACATATGCTGGGATCCGGCGGCCGCGGGCCTGCTCAGTGTTGCTGGCAGCCCAAACTTGCTGCTGCATTCCCTTGTTGCCTTGTTGCCCCGTTTTGTGCAGTCCCTGTGGTAAAACAACCGTTGGATCCGCTTATAACCAAGCACCTTACCACGTGACAAGGAAAATGTTTAACCGTCGCTACTCGCTACTAGACCTGCTCTTCTGTTCACGTTCCTGACGGCGTTCCGTGGCGCGCGATAGTCAGCGCGCTACAGTGACGTGATTGGCTACGTCATGGTTTTCCGGGTCAGCTGACCGTGATGGATGGAGTTTAGTGTGGATGATTGTGTGAACCGAAAATAACCGGCCCCGGCCATTGCTTCACTTATCTGGCAGGCACTGGGTACTCTGTCTGATGCTTCATCAAGCGTGAAACTTCATGGCTCGTGATTGGGATCATTTGCTATAAACCAAAATGTCCACGTGACGTCATACTGAAAATAAGTTGACTAAGAGTAAGAGGCCACTGAGTTGAAAATAGTGCTGCCCGCGGTGCTATAGAGATAGCTCTTGTGGTCGCCGGCCTGTGGACGGACGCGAGATAGTATGATCCGTAAGTTCCGATCCAGATAGGGTAAAACTCCACAATAATTTCCGGCCATGATTCACTGAGTGCAAGAGCCAGCATAAGACTGCAACACTTACTGTACAGTCTCTTGTACCACAACAAACATTTGCCGGACTTTGAAATCAGTTTGCACTTTATCATAAGTCTTGTTTTAAGTCTTGTTTGTTGTTGAGTGCTCAGTTGTGAAGTGTGTTGTTGCCCTCGGTGTCATTCTCCTTGTCTGGTCACGGTCAGCTGGTACAGGTAGCGCGAGAAACATTCTCCGACAAGCTAAGACTCCTGCCTCCAGCGAGCTAGTGGCGCCGGGACACCGGTCACGTGACTGAGACACAAACTAGGTGTACTGACTCAGCACGAGATAAGTGCTTTCGGGAAACTGTCAAAAGAAAATCGGTCACATGCCGGATGTCAAACAGATGGCGGATAGGTTGCTGCTCCATTTTCTCTGACCCTAACATTCCGCTAAAGATTGTTCCACCCCAATATTTTCACCGACTCCACACCTTCCGTATCTCCATCCCATCCATGCCAATCCACCACCACCCTCCCCAACCCCCAACCCTCTGTATCATCCTCATGTGGGAGTTTTCTTTCCCAGTTCAGTAAAGAACCCCTGGGCTAATGACAGAGATAAATGCTGTTGAACTGTAACAGGTGCGGCTACCATACAGCCGACAGATAATTAATGTGTGTCATCAGATCGTCATCTTCAATTAGGGAACTATTTATCTGCATAATTATATGATATAGTTTCTGGCACGAGCGCCACAGTTGATGTGTGTCGGTGTTTTCTCTCTAATCATACACTCTGCTAGTCTATGGCATTTCTTAACATCGCCACGTTCACACTGACCCACCGTCCGTGAGTGGACAGTAAGGACTGATAGGGGGAACCCACTGGGACAGTGTGGTAAGTGTCAGGTCTGCGGAAGGTCGAAGGTTCAAATCCTGGCAAAACATTGTAACAAACCTTTTCCGGCGATGCCCCGTCTTTGAAATCTTGATGGACACTGAAAAGACTGACGTTAAACTTTAACCCCCCCCCCCCCCCCCCCCCCCCCCCCCCCCGCTTCAGCACCAACTGACCCCGCTCCACCGGACATGACACGTGCGATCCTGTCCTCCTGGTACTGACGTGCAAACGGTGACTGACAGAAATTATGATCGACGACGGCGACCAGACAGTTCAGCCATCAGTACAGGCCGACTTTGCCACTGCGCATGATAATGCTAAAACAATAAGACAAAGACTGCGAGTCTTTCATGTTTATTTTTTACTCATCACGCATCAAAGTCTTCATTATATCATGCATGAAGCATCAAAGTCTTCATTATATCCATGCATCACGGCAGGACACACCTGTGGAGCGTTTCAGTCAGACCGACCCTCTGAGCGGAATTTATCAGCACAAACATGTTGAGTGCACACTTTGTATGCCTTCTCAAGTCGGCTCAGGTCGAAACTGAGAAACCCCTGAATCAGCGTTTTATTTGGGAGCCGCCGCGCTATTTCTGTCCGTCACAGAACAAGACAAAGGGTTCGTCTGATAACAGCATCTCCCCCAAATTGCTCCATGTGCATTTTTGTGTCGACTGGGCTTTCTCCAGTGGCGCCCCCTATCGGACTGTAGCTCATCGCACGTGACACTCGCTCTTTGTGCCGCGGGTGACCGGCTGACTGCATGTAGCACACGGGGAAACTGGGGCGCCATTATCGAGACTTGCAGAACCAGGAGAGGAAAGCGATCATCATCACGTGACAGATATATACCGGCCTGCCACTTTCTCTGATATCATCAGCTAGACCTGCTAGTGTGTCTGACCGAGTTCTGTAGCCGCCTTAGCTTGCCTCAAATCACTTGATTCCAAACAACGACTCAGTGGGAAGTGGGTTAAACCGAACAGACAGGCTAGTTTCTGTATCCAGTCACTGACATCGTTATTACCGTCCATGTTGGTAGACGATCTTCTGAGTATCGATTAGTTGTTTGTTTGTTTGTTTTTGGAACCTCAGTTGCATGCAGGCCCGCTACAAGCCACAAAAATATGAAATGTTTATATGTTTTAGTTTGTTTTCGTCTCAGTTTCTCTTATTTTTTCCTGTTTGCTGGGCTGAGCGTTTCTTCTTCATTGGTTCATTATCAACATAGAATATATTTTGTCTTGTGTTTTTTCAAGCAATGGACATTGGGGGGGGGGGGGAACCTTTTGGTTTACATGATTATTTATTAGTCAGTTTGTTTGTGGAGTGTGTTTGCGACCCCTGCAGGAAGCCACTATACACTTAACATGATAAACCAACCTGTGTTAGTGACTACAGAAGCCGGTCACACGAAATGAATGGATTTGGCAAAGTCGGGGTCGGATGAGTCTGTGTGAATTTTAATTCTCGTGCACTGCTGGCCTGTCGATTGGAAGTGGAGAAGTGAAACAACTGTGTTCTACAGTTATCCCTATCCCGATCAGGTCAGAGGCAACTAGTGACGAAACAACAGGTTTGTAGAACCAGAGGAACGGCAGCCTATTTACTTGCTTGATGACTGCTGGTTAGATCCATTCCATGGCTTTGTGTGTTTCTCTGTTGACAAATGGCGACTACTCTGGGTCAGACAAAAGTACATTCACCTGCTGGATCTAGTCAGTAAAAAAAAAAAAAGGACAAAGAATGTGGACAGTAAGGAGCATGGTGACGCCACAAGCCAGACGCTTGACCCCTAGTCTTTTACGCCGGCGACTGACTGTGTCAGTAATTCTGTGACACTGCGACACTTTCTCGCTTGATAAATTGCCCATTACACTGGTTCTCACACCTGAAGAGGTCCCTAACACTGGCTGCTACCTCAGCTATGACGCCAGTGACCCGCCGTAAAAGCACTCTCTTGTCCGAGTGGACGTTTTGTTGGCATGTCAGAAATACCGGACATTCCATTCCTCCACAACTGTCATTATAACGTCCTCTCTCCACTTGACACAAAGGTCAACACAAAAGCCAAGGTCATTCTTCCATCCCCTCTTCAACACTGGGTGTGTGTGATGTGGTCAGTGATAGCGGACATGTACACCTGTTTCCACATCTACCCACAATTCCACGCACACACCCTCATAAACAGGAATGCAAAATAATATTATCTCATTACAGCAGTAGTGTTTGAAGCGTGAGAAAATCAGTCAGACGTGACCGCGACAAAGTGACCCAACCTGAACGGAGAATAAGTGAGAAAATTCCAAGGATCGTCTTAATTATCTGGCTGAAACTCTGGATACTGCCTGTCATAAGTTAAGAAACGGGCACATGGTTTGTTTGTTTGTTTGTTTGTTTGTTTGTTTGTTTGTTTGTTTGTCGGGTGTGTGTTGGCTGGTTGGATAGGACAGACATGCGCCGTTGTAACAAAACTGAACATTACAAACTACAGGCAATTGATTACAATTTATGGCAATCATGATTACAATATATGGCAATCAGGCCTGTTTATTTACAAAAGTGTCACGTGTTTGTGCCCAGCAACATCGGCTCTTGCCTCACATCTCGCAACTGACGATATCAGGCTGACCGACATGGTGATAACAAGTTATCTCAAACTGTCTACAGATACACGCTGGATCACATCGTCAGATTGAGACATCTCCCGCGTGTTTCGTTATCAGGAAAACACAACTCGCGACTTGTAATCGGAAGTGTTCAAATGATACCACAAGTGTTAGTTATCTCCCCATCCTGACCGCGTGGGGTCAGCACTGTCGGAATGTCTGATGTGTAGTATCGGTGATTAAGAGCCTTTTTACATTCCCTTGGTACACTTGAAGATCCGGCCAAGTTTGATATCGACATCTTAACGTGCCAATTGCCCCTTCCCCTGCATCACCCCTCCCTCCGCCCCCCCCCCACTCCCCCACTCAGTCTCCTTACCGCATCTCCCCCGCTCCCACTACTGACTGACACGTGACCCTCCCCATCTCACGCAACCAAACCCCACCCAATCAAATGCAAGGAGTAAAACTAAACATCTTGGCCGGACTTGACAAAATGTTCATCGTAAAAGTGGCAAAACAAAGATGGTTTCGTTTTGTTTTGTTTTTATGGCGCTCAACAAACCACAATAGCCTTTAGTTGTGGATGACGGGATCAGTAAAACTTAAAAATACGAAAATAAACCAGAAAGACGTCATTTCCTGCTCTCTGCTGCTTTTTTTATAATCAGTTGACAGATGCATGTTACTGGCCAGGTAGTCGTCGCCTTGTTTCTGTCTTGTTCTTTTTTCTTTTTGTTGTTCATCTTTCCTGAGTCAGTAGGCTGTGTCAATGTGTGTGGCACTTATGACCAGGCTGTTAGTCTTCTCTATAGTCTTCTTCCCGCTGTGTTTCCTCGCCTCTCTCACTGAAGGAGCCGTATTTACGGTATTTGCACTTCCCTCTCACGGAGAATCATGAAATATTTCTCAAAGACTGACGGCGTCAGGCATAAATGTGTCAAAGGAAGAAACAGATGATTATCATTGTTTTTAGCACCACCGTTCTGAAGTGGTTATTCCTACAGATAACGAATATCGTATACACAACTTTACCGTATACCGTTAATGACTCATGATCAGATCAGCTAATCACAGACATCTCTATGACTAAGCGGGAAGTGAATGCCGGGAAACCTCCGCCTACAACATCCCTCCATCCCCACCCCCTTGCCCCACCATGATGAGTGAGTGGTGTTCATGTTTACAACCTCTGTAAGTTCGGGTTGAGAGGAAAAGTGCAGTGACAGGCTGTGTTAGTTATGAAGCACTTATGTTGTTCTGGCCTTCACAGCTGGGGACCACACTGATCCCGGCTGTCAGCTGCAGGTCTGTCCGTGACAGTAATTAGGAATAACTTCTGCCAATCAGGCCAAGGTTGTTCTGGCTTCCAGTAACATGAGAGGCTGGTTAGCGGCAACCGGCGGAGAGACAATGTCGTTACACTATAGTATAGGACTAGAAATATAATGAGCGCGGGAGTGCGCGTTCCTGTCTTGTGTGTGTGTGTCAGTGTGTGTGTGTGTGTGTGTGTGTGTGTGTGTGTGTGTGTGTGTGTGTGTGTGTGTGTGTGTGTGTGTGTGTGTCAGTGTGTCTGTGTGTGTGTGTGTGTGTGTGTGTCAGTGTGTGTGTGTGTGTGTGTGTGTGTGTGTGCCGGCCGGTGAGGCTCAGTGTTACCAACCGACACGTCAGTTAACCGATCCGCTATTAGATTTCAAATTCAGTCTCAACACAACTTTAGTCATGGACGGTGTGTGTGTGATATCAGGAGATATTCACTCTCAGTTCCAGTGACGTCACCCAGTCAGTCCGTATTCTGACATCCAGCTTTGTTTTTGGCCCACGTCGGAGCCATTCAGAAGCTGGTTCCTGTGCGCCGGAGTGAACTTGAAGAGAAAAACACTGAACCTGTGTCTGATCACCTCTACATTCCTCCCCGGCTCCACCCCCACCCGGAAACCTGAACAGGTGATGCAAGATCTGATCGTGCAAGCTGCAACACCTGACGCGGCTACACAAGTGCAGGCGCCGCATTGCGTGTTCGCTCTGTAGTACACCTTGGCACGTGCACTCTGCTCCACGCTTCTTTCAACAGAAGGTTTTTTAATGCCACGCAGCTCGCGAGCCACATCATTCAGCTCCCTCCCTCGCCCCCTCCCTCCCTCGCTCCCTCCCACGCCATGTTGCAAGGCTGTGAGATCGTTTACGTGGTACAAGTAGAGCAGAACGCAACTCACCACAGACATTTACCGCTACACTGATGGCCGCCATGACAAAGAGAACATGTGGCAAGTGAAGTCAGTACTGATGTAATCATAGTCATGCTGGGGCGAACAACACGAAATGAATCACTAGCACTGGGCGTTTCCTGAATTGTTTTGTGGTTCGAAGACCAAATACTGATGACGATACGGATGTAAATGGATTAATAATTGTCGTTGCGTGGGAGGGGGAACCCGATTAACTGCAAATTCAGTTAACTGGAGGAAATCAACAGTTATTATCAGGCATAAAAACCCAGCATTGCGCAGATTGCATGGGTTGTGGGGTACATGTTGAGAAACTAGTTTGCCTACACTCCACCGCCATTCCGGATCCGTGCTCGGAGCCTGGACAGCCGAATACATAAGCACAGGACGTTCAACTAAATATTGGTGCCCCCCCCCCCACCACCACCACCACTCCCCACCCCCCTCCTCCATCTGATCTGTGTTCTGCCAGCTCACCCTAGCATTTTTCCTTGCATATGTCGCTTGTTGGAGTATTGTGGCGATAAAATCTGTTTGTGTGACCAGACCGGCCATCACTGTAATCAAGTTCATGGTCGCAATTTACGGTTCGTCTACAATTTCCCACAGAGCATGACGGAACGAGCAAACTAACTGTCGGGACATAGGATCTGCACTACCCAGTACCACGCCAGTGCGAAGGACGTGCGGGGGTGGGGACCGGAAGTTGTGGGTGTATAAACAGGGGCAGGTAATCGTGATCGTGTCGCTGTGGCCCGATGTCATGATGCTTCGGCAAGAGTTGTGATTTGTAACCACTGATACCCAACGTTAAACTCCCAAACACCCACCCACCCACACTGATACCCAACGTTAAACTCCCAAACACCCACCCACCCACACTGATACCCAACGTTAAACTCCCAAACACCCACCCACCCACACTGATACCCAACGTTAAACTCCCAAACACCCACCCACCCACACTGATACCCAACGTTAAACTCCCAAACACCCACCCACCCACACTGATACCCAACGGATGGAGGCAATGAGGACTGGAAAACGGGAAGGGGGGGGGGGGGGGTGGTACGCTGGAGGGACTCGAGGGGGATGGTGTTGGCCGGGGCGGCATATCATGTGAGGAACAGGTTTGCATGTAAACGCAGCGAGGTCACGAACACAAATATGTTCATAAGTATTTTACGTTTAGGTTCCTCAAATACAGACATTTTCGAGAGCAAGCCATCAGTACAGTATGTTCCCTGGTGGACACCACTGTCTGGCCAGAATTACCCAAAATGCATTGTGAGTTTTGACTGATAGATCCGACTGTTTGGACTTTCAATCAATACTTGAACGATCGTGAGTTTGATTCTCTTCGCAGTACAGATCTTCACTTGTGCTGTTCAAGTTTCCCCCTCACTTCCGGTCCCGTATCTATGCCGGGCATACAGTACAACGTCAGTATACCGACAACCAACCAATCGGCCCCAGTTACCTCAAGTTGTATAGATACCAACAGATCGTGATCTCCAGACCTAGTTCACAAACACCTCCACAATCCTGGGGCTAAAAGATGGAGCGGCTGGGGGTGGGGGGGGGGGAGAGAGAGAGAAGGGGAGAGGAAGGAGGGGGAGAAGGAAACAAGGAAACACGATGAATAAACCTACTTCGCTCACACGACGTCAAGGAAACGCCGGTCCTACATCAAGAATTAGATCAGAAGCAACTGATCAGAATCATTTTCCCAGTTCACTACTCACTTTCCATTTGTGGTTCTTGTGATGCGTCATTCAGTCGACAAACATTTCACCACAAACAGTTTCCTTTTTGTTTTACCAACAGGAAAGAGGAAACTGTTTACAACAGAGACAAAAAACCTAAACAAAAGCCAAGGTTACGTACTTTCCTGCGGCAAGAGCTCGCACCTAATCTGAGTACAGTTGTGTCAGGCGAGATCTAGATGTAGGGGGCGCTGGCGACGAGTCAAGTGCACTTCCGGATTGACGTGCAACAGGTGAACATTCACTTTTAGCTCCTGGTCTTCATAGATTTGCAACAGCTAAACGGTGACGCATCGGGGTGTAGTGGATAAGGGTATAGACTACAAATCCTGTGAACTAGTGTCAGATACTAATGTAAAGGTGCAGTTTCTAAGCTCCACTGAAAAGTGTCTACGAAGTGTTTCAGTGAAACGTCAGTGTCCCAGCGTCAAAACGTGGTCGACGAACACCCCACGAGTCAACCTGTGATCAGTGTACAGTTCGGGGGGGAGGGGGGGGGGTTGGAACCATGACCTATTTTGCAAACTGTGCGTCAGTGTATTCCCATCTTGGACCTAAAACGTAACTGAACAGGCTTTAAAATAATAATAATAATATGCTGAGTGCTGCCACAGTTGATAGGGTTAATGTTTGTTGTTGGTTGTTGTTGTTGTTGTTGTTTTAATGTCATTATAATAATGACGGCGGGTACTGCCAAGAGTGCATGCATGTTGGCGGTTTACTGGCGTCAGATACTGATCTCAGTCGGCACCACGTGACACTCGAGAACAGCAGATTGTTGTTGTAAGTCGGAATCTCAATGAATTGAAGAAAGGTGCTTTGGTGTTTACATTCTGGAGGAAGAAAAAAGCGTACAAATGTAAATTTGGTGTGAGTTTACTTTGTTAGTGTCAATGCAAGGTCAGGTTAGAATGGATTTCGTCAGTACAGCGGATGAGAACATAACATGTCAGGTCGCCCTGTCTCTGTGTGAGATCAGTGTACTCATACTGTGAAATGTCAGGCTAATTATGGATGCCAGGGCTCCCACGCAGTGTCACCTGTTTCTCCAGCAGTACATGTGTAGGTTGGTATTCCTTTCTGCCAGTGTTTGAGCCTATGTCGTGAGCAGCACTCATGCCGACGACGATACATGGGGGGAAAACGAACCGACGCGGACTGGAAATCGAATACTCAAACTGATTCCATCACGTGACTAGTTCATTATGACGGCCATTTGCAGAACATTCTCACGTGTTGCGTCACAGTTCCCCCCCCCCTCCATTCTCACCCCGCAAGTGAAACACGCCCCGTTACCTTGACTTCTCTCTCACCTCCCCGTGCTGCACTGCCGCAAGGTTGTCATGTACAATCTCTCGACCGCTTCTAGTTTCAAAATTCATAGTTTCGAACCACAACCACCACTTGAATGATATAGTGCTATGAAGGATTACTGGCGGAACACTCATTACAAATACCACCGGTAAAGTGTTTTCTTTCAATCTGTAAAGCCGACACTTTAGTTGTTGCCCACAGTAATGTCCCAGGACGGTGAATTGAATGGTCCCAGGAGACGTATTAAAAAAAGAAAAAAAATGACTGCTTATGAAAAAAACAGTTGACTGTGAGCTCAGAATAAGGAAAACAAGGACAACAAGGGGGGGGGGGGGCAGCAAAAAAAAACAAAAAAAAAACATACCACAAAAAAAAGAGAATGAAAAACGTAAATTGGATGTTCACTTTGTGTAGTAGCGACTTCCTAGGACATCATTTAGACAGAGTGTATGTCAGCCTCTTGTTGAAAGAGCGGTGAATCTTTGTTTCTTGTCTGTTTTCATCGTTCAAACCAACCCTTCCACTTCTCATCAAAATAGTAAATGACGTGACGCTCGGGGAGCCGGGGTGGTCGAATGGTAGAGCGTTGGACTTCTAATGCTCGGGTCGTGAGTTAGATCCCGGCTGGAGCCAAATATTTGTGCTGGCTTTTTCATCGTTGCCCTGTCTTTGATATCACACTATGTGGTGGAAAAGGACGTTAAACCCCCAAACACACACACACCCACGTGACTGCTCACAGAATTAGACGCTACTGCAGGATCAAATACGACACCACCATTCCCCCGATCCCCGAGAAATTGCAGAAAGATCGAGATGCTCTACCCTTTCCGCTGTCTCCACAAATATTTATATCCCCCGCTATTTGTTCGTTTGTGCATTGTTGATAGAGGGCATGTAGGAATTTCCGGATTTTTTTATTTTTTTTTTGGCCGGGGCTGATGGCGTAATTGTTGAGTGTGGCGTTTACTGGGCGTTGTCTTTCTACACACTTGTCCACCTACACTAGTACAGCGAATCTGAAGGGCACGGCGGGTGTGATTCTGGCTATTGGCACGGCGGATGTGATTCTGGCTATTGGCACATCGTTTGTTTGGCGTCCTGTCTTTATCTGCTCTACTTTTGTCTTTCCTTGGCAAGCACGTCAATCTCTCTCTCTCTCTCTCTCTCTCTCTCGGGTGGAGGCGGACAGGTTTCTTGTTTGTGTGTGTGTGTGTGTGTGGGGGGGGGGGTGATGTTGTGTGCCGTTTCAATTTCAGTTGTTTTTTTCTCGTCAAACGTTTTCCTTTGTCACAGTTGTTGTCGTTGTCAACTGCATGTGTCGGTCGGTTATGTTTGTTGTCAGTTGTTTTGCTTGTCAAAGTTTGTCAATCGTTGTCGGATACTTAAATTGTTCTTGCGGCCTATTACTGGTGAAGTGAACTGTTCTTGCTGCTTTGTTGTTCTTGTCAGTTATCCATTTGTCTTGTTCGGTTGTGGCTGTCGTTTTGCGCCATTCTTGCGGCCTATTACTGGTGAAGTGAACTGGTCTTGCTGCTTTGTTGTTCTGGTCAGTTATCCATTTGTCTTGTTCGGTTGTGGCTGTCGTTTTGTGCCATTCTCTAACGGCTCATCTTCTTCTTCTTTTTCTTTTTTTTTTTCTTTTTCTTTGGGGGGTGGGGGTGTTGTTGATTTTGTTGTTTGTTTGTTTGGTAGTTTTTGTTGTTGTTTTGTTTTTTAACATTGAGTTTGTGTATGGCTTCCTATGGTACATTAGTGGCATGCCGCTGTTTAGATACTAGTACACGTAGTAGTACAGTATGACTGTATCCAGTCCGGTACCACAGCTCCGGCTCCCCATCATACCTATCCCACCCCATCCCCCACCCCGGCTCCCCATCATACCTAACCCACCCCATCCCCCCCCCCGGCTCCCCATCATACCTATCCCACCCCATCCCCCCGGCTCCCCATCATACCTATCCCACCCTATCCCCCCGGCTCCCCATCATACCTATCCCACCCCATCCCCCACCCCGGCTCCCCATCATACCTATCCCACCCCATCCCCCCCCGGCTCCCCATCATACCTATCCCACCCCATCCCCCAGGCTCCCCATCATACCTATCCCACCCTATCCCCCGGCTCCCCATCATACCTATCCCACCCCATCCCCCCCGGCTCCCCATCATACCTATCCCACCCCATCCCCCCGGCTCCCCATCATACCTATCCAACCCCATCCCCCCGGCTCCTCATCATAACTATCCCACCCCATCCCCCCGGCTCCCCATCATACCTATCTCACCTCATCCCCCCGGCTTCCTGTCCCCCACCCTACCCTCAGTCCCATCTCCGTGCATCAATCTCCCCCATCTGTCAGCAGGCAAACTCCATTCACTGAGAGCGCCGCGGTCGTAAAGTCAGATTGTCAGGTGAGGGCCAAAACAGCAACTACTACTTTCCCTCCCTCCCCCCCCCCCCCTCGCCCACGCCAACATCAGCTCAGAGCTTCCCGCTACGTTCTCGCTACAAAAATCCTGAAGGCGTGTAAATCCCCTGGCCACATAAAACATAAAACAGTCTTGTTTCCGCCCGCCCCGGCTATTTTCTGCTCGCTTCTAAGCGCAAAAAATGGTTGCAAGCCTGAGTTGTTTACATTTTTTCCACATGAACGGAGAATTGAAGCCAGCAACCTTTCGCGCGTCTGTAGATAAGGTGAAAGTAGAAGCCCCGTGAGTGTAGGGTGTGGGGTAAAAATGTGGGTTATTTTACGGAGTGCAGGTAATGGGGTAACTGAATACCTTATCGTTTAGATTTAGCAATCAGCGTACTAACTTGAAGAACTGACGTAAAACAAATTTATAACACACGTAAAAATAGAAAAGATATGAATAGATACTTTTTTGTATTGTATTTCGTCTTCAGTTTCAACTCATTTCAATGCTACTTCCGCTTGTCATAGCGAGGCTAAAACTGAGTCATAAACTGACAATGAACGCGGGTCCGGCCGCTGCTGAGTGACCGGCGTAATTATCAATGTAGAGGAAACTAGTCAGGGTTTTGTTCTCATGCTACAACTCATTTTTCTTCAGTTCTCAACATATTTTGTACAAAGCCCACTGCTCCGTCTGTTTTTCAAGTCTTCAGTTCTTAACATATTTCGTACTTCTGTATCACTATAAGTAGCTTTCCGACGACGCGTGGTTTGTTAATGTATGTGACTCACGGGCAGTAACCGCTGATACAGGTGTACTGAAAGGTGTACTTCAAGTGAAAGAAGCCACTGTTATCTTTCCAAGCCCCCCCCCCCCCCCTCCCGGGGCTTAAATAGGGACAATTCTGTTTTGGAACAGTTGTGCTTGTGACTGCGCCTGACGGTCCGCCCGAAATCAGTAGTCAGTCTGTGTTAAACATTAGTAGAGCTCGGCTCCCGGCATTACGACACACTGGTGTGTGATGGCCGTTCAAACGAGGAAAACTCAACCCGTACCCGACGTCCGCCATGTTTGTCGATTGTCGTCAGCGACACTGTGACCGGCGCCTGTGTGTTGGCTTCAGTGATCAGCTTCACACGCAAGTCTGTCTGTGCGTGTGTCTTGGTGGTGTGTTGCTACACACAAAACACCTCGGAACGATCTTTGAGCCTAGAAATGGTAGTACTACCGGCCCAGGTAGTGTAGTGGTTAACACTTCGGACTGTGGACCGGGACACCCGGGTTCGAGTCCCAGCCGAGGATTTTTCCTACCTAGGTCGGTTCCTACCCAGAGCGGGTGTGCTTTGGGCCCAATGGGGAAGCTGTTGCCACACAGCCGAGATTTACCCACTTCACGGGTGCGACTTTGGGGGTGCTTCCCTCGGTATGACACGTCTTATGATGTGGATGATTACACGGCCGGCACCGCAGGTGCCGTAGTTCCCGAGCCTGGTTAGTGCCGGGATATTTATGACAGGAAGCGTGGAATGCGGCCCTGTCCCGCAGTCCCAAACCACACGGACCTCCATAGCATCATGATACTATCATCCTCATCTCCATCGTCATGCATAATATTAAAAAAAGAATGCCCCAGCTTCCTAGATCTCCGTGGATTCCACCCATTACCTGGGAGGAACACCACTGGAACTGGCAAAAGAGTTGAAGCAGAAAAAAAAAAATGGTAGTACGGACTTCTAACGAATGAGTGGCGCTACGATAATTACTACTTATGTTTTCCTCCTGCAGTAAATCCTCTCCACCCCACCCCCCTCCCCACCCCCTCCCTTACCCTACACCGCCATTTCCTGGTGGGCTGTGGGTTATATTTCACTGCCCCACACACTAAACCTCCCGGCCAGTAGACACAGTACAGTAGGAGGATTGGTGAGACTAATGAGGTGGGGGACTGACAGGTGTTTTGCTGGCCAAGACTTGCCGACCTCACGCTCACCCCCCCCCCCTCCACACCCCCCAGTGTCAAGCGTCTCCAGGTGGGCAGGAGGAGAACCATAGCCCGGTTCGTTTGAAGTGTGTTCAGGTGGTCAGGGAGTAATTACTGATGTAGGATGGTCAGGTGGTCAGGGAGTAATTACTGATGTAGGGTGGTCAGGGAGTAATTACTGATGTAGGGTGGTCAGGGAGTAATTACTGATGTAGGGTGGTCAGGGAGTAATTACTGATGTAGGATGGTCAGGTGGTCAGGGAGTAATTACTGATGTAGGATGGTCAGGTGGCCAGGGAGTAATTACTGATGTAGGGTGGTCAGGGAGTAATTATTGATGTAGGATGGTCAGGTGGTCACGGAGTAATTACTGATGTAGGATCGTCAGGGAGTAACTACTGATGTAGGGTGGTCAGGGAGTAATTACTGATGTAGGATGGTCAGGGAGTAACTACTGATGTAGGGTGGTCAGGGAGTAACTACTGATGTAGGGTGGTCAGGGAGTAACTACTGATGCAAGGTGGTCGGGGAGTAATTACTGATGTAGGATGGTCAGGTGGTCAGGGAGTAACTACTGATGTAGGATTGTCAGGTGGTCAGGGAGTAATTACTGATGTAGGATGGTCAGGTGGTCAGGGAGTAATTACTGATGTAGGATGGTCAGGGAGTAATTACTGATGTAGGATGGTCAGATGGTCAGGGAGTAATTACTGATGTAGGATGGTCAGGTGGTCAGGGAGTAATTACTGATGTAGGATGGTCAGGGAGTAATTATTGATGTAGGATGGTCAGGGAGTAACTACTGATGTAGGGTGGTCAGGGAGTAATTACTGATGTAGGATGGTCAGGGAGTAATTACTGATGTAGGGTGGTCAGGGAGTAATTACTGATGTAGGATGGTCAGGGAGTAACTACTGATGTAGGATGGTCAGGTGGTCAGGGAGTAATTACTGATGTAGGGTGGTCAGGTGGTCAGGGAGTAATTACTGATGTAGGGTGGTCAGGGAGTAATTATTGATGTAGGATGGTCAGGTGGTCGGGGAGTAATTACTGATGTAGGATGGTCAGGTGGTCAGGGAGTAACTACTGATGTAGGATGGTCAGGTGGTCAGGGAGTAACTACTGATGTAGGATGGTCAGGTGGTCACGGAGTAATTACTGATGTAGGATCGTCAGGGAGTAACTACTGATGTAGGGTGGTCAGGGAGTAATTACTGATGTAGGGTGGTCAGGGAGTAACTACTGATGTAGGATGGTCAGGGAGTAATTACTGATGTAGGATCGTCAGGGAGTAACTACTGATTTAGGGTGGTCAGGGAGTAACTACTGATGTAGGGTGTCACGTGGTCAGGGAGTAACAACTGATGTAGGATGGTCAGGTTGTCAGGGAGTAACTACTGATGTAGGATGGTCAGGTGGTCACTGAGTAATTACTGATGTAGGGTGGTCAGGGAGTAATTACTGATGTAGGGTGGTCAGGGAGTAATTACTGATGTAGGATGGTCTGGCGGTCAGGGAGTAATTACTGATGTAGGGTGGTCAGGGAGTTATTACTGATGTAGGATGGTCTTCTTCAAATGATGACAATGGACTTACTGCTTTCTTTTCATGTTTCAGTCAAATCAAACTACACGTGCTTCCTCCGTCAGTTGTAGTGTTTGGCAAAAGTTTGCCAGGATATGCCATGTGTTGTAATCATTATGCCGCGGGACGCGATTGGCTGAATTCTGGGGGCTCGGCCCTTTTGATTGACAGGAGTGGAGTCGTCCATTCTTGCGGTGTACACTGGGCACGCTGTATGCATGTCACGTGACGTGCAACCTTGAGCAATACACTGCCGTCTGCTGGATGTGCCAACAAAAAGTTCAATCTACTCAGCAAGTGGCCGCAACATAATATAGCAGACACCTCGCTTTTTGCTTTGTCTGTAGCCTTCTCTTGACTCAGGGCCAGGCTGTGCACTCTGCCTATGTCACAGTGGTGTGTTGAGTGGTATGATATCAGTCAAACCGGCTACCAAAACAGCTCAATGACGAAAAACTTCGGAGAATACAACGATTTGCTGGCCGACTTGTTTCAATTACACGTGCGACAAGTGCTGTCTCACCTAGGCCGGGCTGTCCCATGTCCCAACCCCCAACCCAAAGCCGCCCGGCGAATGATAATATATTTTCATAAATCCCCGAGACCTTTCGGCTGTTACCATTCAGTTACTAGAATCTAGCAACGCGAGTTTCTCGGCAAATGCTCGAGATTTGTTTTCACAAGCCGGGTCGATTTCAGCAGCACGTGCTGTGTACAGATTCATTCTGGTCACGGTCGTTATTTACAACGTTCACTGTGACCAGCCACACATTCGGTGTAGTTAAACTACACAATGACAATGACAATGACAAATGCTTTATTCAGTGGAGCCTTATGGCCCATGAATTAAAACTACACAAACACCGAATGATAAGTAAACGATGACTCACCAGTCCCAGCTGCAGCAACAAAACAAATCAAAGATGGTCGGGGGTGGGGGGACAAGGGGAGGGGGAAGGCGTGGAGGGGGGCGGGATTGGCCGCTCTGCCCGGAGCGTGTGAGGTCAGGCTTGGTCGCTGCGGTTTGTGCGGCGCAGTTAGTGGGCTGAAAACGGCCCTGATCTGTGAGGGTCAAGGTTTGTTATTGTGCTTCCCTCGGCGTCTTGCTTAAAGGTCTGTATCGTGGATCAATTCCAGTAGGCTTCAAAAACTAGATACCAGGGAAACTGGTTTTATTTCGGATATAGCGACTTTCGCTACAAAACTGTCATGAAAGATCTGTGTTGCTTTAAAGAAAAATACAAAAAAAAGCAAACCGAGGGGAACTGTGCTGATTATCTCATGGAAGTGATTATGCATTCAGGTTCAGAGTTTCCAAACCCCCAGATACAGCCTTCACAAAATGTTAAGGACCACTTGCAAATATTCAACTTTTGTCGTGGTGGCATGCTGGTGTAGTGCTGAACATCGCTGACTGCTGAAACGGCGGCTTATGTAGGCAAACAAATGAGCACAGTTCATAACCAGGGATGCATTCTTTGACCTGCATCTCATTTTTGCCGTGCAGAAAGCCCCAGGTATCGCTCACTGAACACTGAAACTCGGTCTAGTTTTGCCGAAATTGCAGATTTTCAAACGCGCCAAGCATGCTGTGTGAAGCGCACGTGCCATCCACACAGTGGTCGCCATGTTCACTAATTACCCCTAAACCTTGCTACCGAATTTTACGGGGAAAATCTTATTCGTTTATTTTTTTCTGATTTATTGAAACTGTCACCCATTATGTTGACTGGTCCTTAACTTTTTGTGAAGACTGTATTACGCGCTAACTGGAACACTCAGGGAACTTCAGTCAGTTCAGTCAGTCATCAGTCGTCCACCATCGTAGATAATGTTGATGATGATGATACTGATGATGATTTGGGATAGCCAGTGTAGTATCCTTGGTATAGCGCACGCCTCCAGCCGAACTGAGTGCTCACGGTGGTGAGGGAGAGGTATTGAATGAAGGACAGGGGGAAGAAACGAAACAGAACACCTAATGTCGCGGCTTAGTGGACGGTTGTCCACATCACCATCACAGAGAAAGCATCAGTTACACTTTGTCAGCCACTTATACATCCTAGTAGTGGTGTATCCTTACTCACGTGATCTGTGAGTTACTGTGAGAGAGAAAGGTTTGGTGATGAAGACCTTTAACTGTTTTTCACACTCAGCGGAATGCGGGATGCTGAGTCGAGCCAGTAACTGACGAAACGGGGGTCTCCTATTACTATAATTGTGTTTGGCCGAAAAGTGGCACATCCGAGTTCACATAAACACATTATTGTTTTTGCTGGACATGGAACCGAGAGCAGAAACGAGGACTCCGTCCTGAGTATTGTATTAATATCAGTTGTGATTTACTTCATTTGGTCATTGCTTGTAAGATAGGCAGACCATGCCTACAAGTCTTTATCCTGAAATAAACGTTTCAGTCAGTCAGTCAGGCAGTCTCTCTCTCTCTCTCTGTACCTGACTCCCCCCCCCCCTCTCTCTCTCTCTCTCTCTGTGCCGCACGGAGTCAGCTGATTATTTCAGTGGAGTGTAGAGGTATCAGTTAAATTGCCACTGTCGTGCTTGATTTTTCCGAAATAAGATTCTTGTCCTGTTTTTAACGAGACAATTTGCGTGGTGTATTTTTGGCAACAGAGAGTTTCATACCTCATTAGACACTCAAGGCCGACATCCACAGTCTCTTCTGAAGGGCGTTTGCGTGCTTTTCGTCTCTGTACACAAGTCCTTCTTTATTGGACTCACTCCTCTACAGAAACAAACTCCAAGTGGTTCACGTGCAGCTTTGTACTCAGTGTTGACGTGTCAAGCGGAATTTCTGTGAAACAAGGAGGGAAGAGTGGGTAAGTGTCGGCTGCACGTCACAACAAGTTCTTATGTTGTATTGTTTGTAACAGCACTACGGTAAGTGTCGGCTGCACGTCACAACAAGTTCTTATGTTGTATTGTTTGTAACAGCACTACGGTAAGTGTCGGCTGCACGTCACAACAAGTTCTTATGTTGTATTGTTTGTAACAGCACTACGGTAAGTGTCGGCTGCACGTCACAACAAGTTCTTATGTTGTATTGTTTGTAACAGCACTACGGTAAGTGTCGGCTGCACGTCACAACAAGTTCTTATGTTGTATTGTTTGTAACAGCACTACGGTAAGTGTCGGCTGCACGTCACAACAAGTTCTTATGTTGTATTGTTTGTAACAGCACTACGGTAAGTGTCGGCTGCACGTCACAACAAGTTCTAATGTTGTATTGTTTGTAACAGCACTACGGTAAGTGTCGGCTGCACGTCACAACAAGTTCTAATGTTGTATTGTTTGTGACAGCACTACGGTAAGTGTCGGCTGCACGTCACAACAAGTTCTAATGTTGTATTGTTTGTAACAGCACTACGGTAAGTGTCGGCTGCACGTCACAACAAGTTCTTATGTTGTATTGTTTGTAACAGCACTACGGTAAGTGTCGGCTGCACGTCACAACAAGTTCTAATGTTGTATTGTTTGTAACAGCACTACGGTAAGTGTCGGCTGCACGTCACAACAAGTTCTAATGTTGTATTGTTTGTGACAGCACTACGGTAAGTGTCGGCTGCACGTCACAACAAGTTCTAATGTTGTATTGTTTGTAACAGCACTACGGTAAGTGTCGGCTGCACGTCACAACAAGTTCTAATGTTGTATTGTTTGTGACAGCACTACGGTAAGTGTCGGCTGCACGTCACAACAAGTTCTAATGTTGTATTGTTTGTAACAGCACTACGGTAAGTGTCGGCTGCACGTCACAACAAGTTCTAATGTTGTATTGTTTGTGACAGCACTACGGTAAGTGTCGGCTGCACGTCACAACAAGTTCTAATGTTGTATTGTTTGTAACAGCACTACGGTAAGTGTCGGTTGCACGTCACAACAAGTTCTAATGTTGTATTGTTTGTAACAGCACTACGGTAAGTGTCGGCTGCACGTCACAACAAGTTCTAATGTTGTATTGTTTGTAACAGCACTACGGTAAGTGTCGGTTGCACGTCACAACAAGTTCTAATGTTGTATTGTTTGTAACAGCACTACGGTAAGTGTCGGCTGCACGTCACAACAAGTTCTTATGTTGTATTGTTTGTGACAGCACTACGGTAAGTGTCGGCTGCACGTCACAACAAGTTCTTATGTTGTATTGTTTGTGACAGCACTACGGTAAGTGTCGGCTGCACGTCACAACAAGTTCTTATGTTGTATTGTTTGTAACAGCACTACGGTAAGTGTCGGCTGCACGTCACAACAAGTTCTTATGTTGTATTGTTTGTGACAGCACTACGGTAAGTGTCGGCTGCACGTCACAACAAGTTCTAATGTTGCCATGTTTGTAACAGCACTACGGTAAGTGTCGGCTGCACGTCACAACAAGTTCTAATGTTGTATTGTTTGTAACAGCACTACGGTAAGTGTCGGCTGCACGTCACAACAAGTTCTAATGTTGTATTGTTTGTGACAGCACTACGGTAAGTGTCGGCTGCACGTCACAACAAGTTCTAATGTTGTATTGTTTGTAACAGCACTACGGTAAGTGTCGGTTGCACGTCACAACAAGTTCTTATGTTGTATTGTTTGTAACAGCACTACGGTAAGTGTCGGCTGCACGTCACAACAAGTTCTTATGTTGTATTGTTTGTAACAGCACTACGGTAAGTGTCGGCTGCACGTCACAACAAGTTCTTATGTTGTATTGTTTGTGACAGCACTACGGTAAGTGTCGGCTGCACGTCACAACAAGTTCTTATGTTGTATTGTTTGTAACAGCACTACGGTAAGTGTCGGCTGCACGTCACAACAAGTTCTTATGTTGTATTGTTTGTGACAGCACTACGGTAAGTGTCGGCTGCACGTCACAACAAGTTCTAATGTTGCCATGTTTGTAACAGCACTACGGTAAGTGTCGGCTGCACGTCACAACAAGTTCTTATGTTGTATTGTTTGTAACAGCACTACGGTAAGTGTCGGCTGCACGTCACAACAAGTTCTTATGTTGTATTGTTTGTGACAGCACTACGGTAAGTGTCGGCTGCACGTCACAACAAGTTCTTATGTTGTATTGTTTGTAACAGCACTACGGTAAGTGTCGGCTGCACGTCACAACAAGTTCTTATGTTGTATTGTTTGTGACAGCACCACCTACACTACTATCGTCAGTGTTACACACAATCACGCCCCGCGTCATTCTGATAAGATGATAATAAATTATTGCAACAGAAATCAGTGCTTTTTATTTTAACGACCAACTGCAGACTGGAGGGACAAAGCTAGTAAACCAAACACAATGGCTAACGGTGTCTTCAGCACGGAATCACACATGGAGACTGACGTGGACTCGGATGAAAATAGTATGAAGTCTTTTGACGTCACTTGGCTGTCTTCCGCTTGTTTCTGAGTGTTCAGTGTAAGTTCGCGGTCCGCCTTACGTCCACATTTGTCGACACTGATGTTAGGCTTTATCACACATGTTGCCTTTGATTTTGAACGCTCGTGAAGAACACAGTGTCAAACTAAAACAATTCCGGCAGCACTTTCCGTTCACTTGGAAGAGTAAGAAAGCCAAATAGTAAATGTTCAGTTGAGGACCTTGGCTGATCTTCACTGGCCGGATACATGTAGGATAGAAAAGAAATGGTGAAAATGGCGCTTTTATTTCATTGTTGTTGTTGTTGTTGTTGTTGATGTTGCTTGAATAAAATACCTTACGTTAGTGGTTATAGTGTTTCTTAACCCTCTTTATCCTCTTTATCTTTATCTTCGCTAGAAAATTCGTACATAATGCCGCTAAGCTGGACAGAAAGGAAGCTGACGAAAAACAGCAACAACAACAACAACAACAAACCTGTGACTAGTATTCACAAACAGTGTGTAAATCCAAGTCCGCTTGTTGTTGTAGTTAGCTGTTAGTGATGTGAATATAGTGACTGAGGGAGACAGCACGACTGTTCTAACTCCACCTACCGCCTTCTGCTCGTCATCTAACAGCATGGCAGTTCACACAAGTGACGTACACAGTATTTCTTCCCGCCAGTAAAGTGGTGTTTTATACGGACCACAGTTAAAAAGAGTAAACTAGTAAATTGGTATCAGTCTCACCGCCTGACGAGATTGAAGTGGTATAAATGTCCATGGTGGAATGAGCTTGAAGGGGTGATCACTCTCCGGTCTTGGTTCTGCAAAGGGAAATAATGGTACGTCTCGTTAATGTGGTGGTCTGCTTCTTACAAATAAAGACCCGTGAATCGCGGACGGGGAAAGGAGAGAGGGGGGGGGGGGGGGCGGAAGCCTTTTATTTCCTATCAGCAAATTGTTTTTAAGAGTAAATGGAAGCGTAGCTCCTAAGTAAGAATTCCAGTTTCAAAAATTCATTTTTGTGAATATTGCATTCAGCCTTAGCCTCGAAGTAGTCTTTGTTGCTTGCGCGGCGTTAAGCCCTAACTAACTAACTAACTAACTGATTTGCATTCAGCCATTCGCTGAAAGGCTGAGAATTAACAAAGCGTCATTTGCGGTTCCGGGAAATAACCAGTTACGTGATTGATATACCACACGAACACCATTCACCATATACAGTATTTCACTCAGTATGTGACTGGAAGCTCCTAGCTAGCTTCAACAGACACTGACATGTGACAAAAGGTCAAAGTTGACGAAGGTCAAGGGTGATGTTTCGTGCTGTATTGTTACCGGCCATCGTGACACGATCAGTCCCTGCTGTAAATTGTCCACTGTAAATACACTTTGTACCACTTCCTTTATTAGCTAGAGGTGAGAGATGGTGAAGTAGGTCTTGTGTTTTGTGAGCGTCCTCAAGCACCTCTCACTGAGCCATTGTGGACGACGTAAAAACAACATGAAAGCCAAGATGCACGGGGCGGTGTTACTGAAGATCTAGTTTAGCAGGACCCGGCAAGTGAACACTGTTTCACGTCTTACACGTCACCCATTGACAGTGAAGAACGATTAGACGGAGTGAAACTGACGATAGTCCTGACTTAATGGGTACATAGACTAGTCACAGTCAAGGGAGGGGGGGGGGGTGTTTGGGAGTTTCACGTAGTCACAGTCGGAGTTAAAATCTCAGACTAGAAGTAGTACAATCTCTTTTCGTGCATCAGAACCCTGGGAAAAAAGGTCGAAGCACCATGAGTTTTATAGGCACCTACACTGACCCTTTTCCAAAGGACGTTAGATGTATAAATTGTGTTTTTATGTGAATGTGCCTATTCACTGAGGTCGGTGAGGAAAATTTCGACTCAGCACGTGAAAGAAAGTGAAAGACATTCTTTGGGTGGTTTGGTTGTTTTTGGAGTCATGTCAGTCATCATCTCTGGCTTTCCACGCATACAGACCAATCATTTTCATCCACGTTTCCCCGGGTCACGTGACTCAAGTCAATTAGCTGTGGCGTGTGTAGAACAGAAGTAACAGTTTCCTCTCTCCACTCGAGTCACGAGGACATTCACACCACGTGCAGCTAATACAATCTGAGTGTAAGTGTTAAAGTGTCCAGCCAAGGGTGTTTTATCCTACCTCACACTGTCACACAACAGGCTTGTGTGTCTCACTCTACGGTGCGGGCCCACGGTCCTGCTTATCAGCGCTCTTCACGTGCAATTTCTAGGCATTTCACTGGCTAGCTAACTTTGTTTCTATAGTTGTAGGCATTTCACTGGCTAGCTAACTTTGTTTCTATAGTTGTAGGCATTTCACTGGCTAGCTAACTTTGTTTCTATAGTTGTAGGCATTTCACTGGCTAGCTAACTTTGTTTCTATAGTTGTAGGCATTTCACTGGCTAGCTAACTTTGTTTCTATAGTTGTAGGCATTTCACTGGCTAGCTAACTTTGTTTCTATAGTTGTAGGCATTTCACTGGCTAGCTAACTTTGTTTCTATAGTTGTAGGCATTTCACTGGCTAGCTAACTTTGTTTCTATAGTTGTAGGCATTTCACTGGCTAGCTAACTTTGTTTCTATAGTTGTAGGCATTTCACTGGCTAGCTAACTTTGTTTCTATAGTTGTAGGCATTTCACTGGCTAGCTAACTTTGTTTCTATAGTTGTAGGCATTTCACTGGCTAGCTAACTTTGTTTCTATAGTTGTAGGCATTTCACTGGCTAGCTAACTTTGTTTCTATAGTTGTAGGCATTTCACTGGCTAGCTAACTTTGTTTCTATAGTTGTAGGCATTTCACTGGCTAGCTAACTTTGTTTCTATAGTTGTAGGCATTTCACTGGCTAGCTAACTTTGTTTCTATAGTTGTAGGCATTTCACTGGCTAGCTAACTTTGTTTCTATAGTTGTAGGCATTTCACTGGCTAGCTAACTTTGTTTCTATAGTTGTAGGCATTTTTCAAAACCAGGTTTCATCAGCTATGCATGGTAGAAGAAATCGACTTTGAAAATAAATTCTTGTAACAGATCAGTTCATGGGCCCTCAACGTCAGTATCATCCGCTTGGCAAACTATGATCAGTGTTGGTCAGTGAAAGATCACGTGACAAATTGTCGTCTGGCCCACACGTTCAATACGCATAACCCGCTTTTAACAACCTCCCACCACAGTTTCCGCTCACCCTGGCGGATCTATCTGCCAATCGCGTTCTTTAAGTTCAGTGAGTGAAATGAGATAGTCGTGGAATGTGATAGTCAGAGAACGCGCCGCCATTACTGACGTGGATTCCCAGACCGTTGTGAAGTAATGATTCCAACCTGCAGGCTTTTTCTAGAACCAATATTTATATTTATTTATAAAAGGGGGAAGACGCTGGTCAGCTAATGCGTGGAATGCTAAACTACGCCCAGAGTTACCTTCCCGTGCTGAGTGCAAAATAAGTTGGTATGTCAAAACACCAGATGTAAACGCCAGGCTGCCATTTTCAGTCAGCAATCTCTAATTCAGTCCATGTGTTGCCAACTGTCTGTCGGTTGTTTATCGTACAGGAATAAACCTGGCTACAAATAGACATCGACGCATTTTCAATAAACCTACGTGTTTGGATTTCAAGTATTTTAGGCGTACTGAGAACTGCGGAAGGCGTCATTTCCTTTCGTCTGTATTCTTCACGCTGATCTCCCCGAGTAATCTCTTCCCACCCCCCACCCCCCCAACCCCCCGGCTCATCAGTGGTCTAAAACCAAAAGTACTTTGTGTCTTTTTCTTATTAAGTGCTGTTTTGTTTTGTTTTGTTTCTTGCAAATTCTAACGGTGGGAAAGTGAGCATGTTACATTGCCAGGTTCACGCCAGTGAACTTAGTGGAGATGCTGATCTTGTAACAGGTTACATTGATAAATAACATGAAGAGTTCCTGAAGGGTTCCCAACTGATGAATATTCAGCAGACAAACCGATACACGTATAATTATGGTTGCTGACGTATACCGGCATTTACGTCGGAATGGGGTGTACGGGTGTAAATCTGTTATGTAACAAGTGTTATAAAAATCGCTTTGCTGCAATACCTACAGTATAAACATGGCTAGTCCCTACTGACAAGTGACCTTTGCCGGCTGCGGGACTTCTTAGAAAGGTCAACGTGATGAGATCTCTACCACTGAGTGTACTGGATTCGGTGGCAGGCGACAGTTGGGCGATACGCTATCGATACAGGCGTCAAACTGTTAACACCTATACCCCCTCCCCCCACCCGACCACCACCCGACCACCACCCCTAGCCCTCTATACGTCACCCGGCACACGCACGGGTACCACGTGCTGCCAGTCTAGAAGAGCGCGAGGACAATGCAAGTAAAGTGATTCCTGCGATATACTGGAAGTGACTTACACTGGAACTTTCCCTGCCAGAGTTTCAATAGTCCGGTTACTAACATTCCCAGGTTGCGCCACTTACAGTACCAGTACCTGGCAGCTTCTGTACGGTACCAGTACCTGGCAGCTTCTGTACAGTACCAGTACCTGGCAGCTTCTGTACGGTACCAGTACCTGGCAGCTTCTGTACAGTACCAGTACCTGGCAGCTTCTGTACGGTACCAGTACCTGGCAGCTTCTGTACAGTACCAGTACCTGGCAGCTTCTGTACGGTACCAGTACCTGGCAGCTTCTGTACAGTACCAGTACCTGGCAGCTTCTGTACGGTACCAGTACCTGGCAGCTTCTGTACGGTACCAGTACCTGGCAGCTTCTGTACGGTACCAGTACCTGGCAGCTTCTGTACAGTACCGGTACCTGGCAGCTTCTGTACAGTACCAGTACCTGGCAGCTTCTGTACGGTACCGGTACCTGGCAGCTTCTGTACAGTACCAGTACCTGGCAGCTTCTGTACAGTACCAGTACCTGGCAGCTTCTGTACAGTACCAGTACCTGGCAGCTTCTGTACAGTACCAGTACCTGGCAGCTTCTGTACAGTACCAGTACCTGGCAGCTTCTGTACAGTACCAGTACCTGGCAGATTCTGTACAGTACCAGTACCTGGCAGCTTCTGAAAGTTACACGACTGTTTACTTCTAATCTCCAGCTGGTGGAGGACAAGGTGGGTGGGGGGGGGACAAGGTGGGTGGGGGGGGGACAAGGTGGGTGGGGGGGGGACAAGGTGGGTGGGGGGGGGGGGAGTACTCATAAAGAACTTCGGCCGTCCCAGGTTGTGTTCCTTAGTTCACGGCGATTTCCGTGGAGGTTTCTTACACAGGTGCACGCGTCCAGTTCATCGTCCTTGTCTTTCTCGCCATTCTGCCCACACTGGGAAGTAAGTCTCGCGCGCAGTTATTGCGTGTGCTTATGCCTTCGCACATACAACCTTGCATAACTATCAAGTGTGCACGTTAAAGATCCCACTTCATACGACTGACAGGACAGCGAAGCAATTCCACACCGTACATGCAGGAAAAGAAAAGCTGGCGCTATACTTGAGCGACGCGCTGTCCCTCGGGGGAAGCAGTTCGAATTTCCCTTACTATCGTAATGGGCCTCAGTATGGGCCTTACTATCGTAATGGGCCTCAGTATGGGCCTTACTATCGTAATGGGCCTCAGTATGGGCCTTACTATCGTAATGGGCCTCAGTATGGGCCTTACTATCGTAATGGGCCTCAGTATGGGCCTTACTATCGTAATGGGCCTCAGTATGGGCCTTACTATCGTAATGGGCCTCAGTATGGGCCTTACTATCGTAATGGGCCTCATATGAAAATTTGACTAAGGTAAGAATAATGCTTCCGTTTGCTGGTCGCATGCTGTTCATTCTTACTGACGCTGCCTGTGCCGGCCCTACCCCTGCACCAAACTACAGCTTGATGACGTATGACATGATGACCCATTAAGTTACTCCCTTACGTACTTGTGGCTGCCGGGTACGTCTCGAGTGATAGTCCCTAATCCATGATGTCGAGTGATAGTCCCTAATCCATGATGTCGCGGACTAGAACTCGTTGTCCTTAATCTGGTCAGGTCATCGTACAAGTGGTCACTCAGCTGCCCCTCGCCCAAGGACTCGGGAGGGGGGGGGGGCTGAGGAACATAGGAACATTTAAGGACAGGAGGAGAGGTGTGGGGTGGGGAGGGGGGCTTGATCCGGCAGTGAGAAACGACCTTTTGATGCTTGTGATCGGGCGCCGTATCAACCGAGGACTGTCCGACACGCCTGATTGCCACAAGACACCCAGGTAGGTGTGTGTGTGTGTGTGTGTTTTTTTGTTTGTTTGTTTTTTTTTGGGGGGGGGGGGAGCGGGCTTATCCACTCCTCGGTGACACTTCAATCTGACACGTGGCCCTGGTGTCAAACGAGGCTTGCTGAGGGAGGTAATTGCACAAGAGGGAGATAAACGTCTGTAGGTACCGAGTACCACTTGCCAGCTACCATCAGGATCGTATGGTATGCCGGCCGGCGACACTAGTGAGAAGTAAACATACAGTCGGCACCACACGGCTTGTCCTTCAAGGTTGTTGCTATTGGTGGTGGTGTATGCCGTCGTAAATGTCGTTGCAGTTTACCGCGTGAACGCTGTTCAGATCAGGTAGGCTGAGTAAAGATTAATGTCCGACACCACTGAGACATCGCGGTACTGAAGCTGTCACTGTCGGCTCGGGACCCGTTTCCCGCCACTTACATTAATTACCAAACACTGGTGTTAACAGGTGTCAAGCGGTCACCCGGCGACACATACTCGATTGATCTTGTCGGGCCACACACACTCGATTGATATGACCTCACCATGTCAGGGTGTCACTTGAGATGAGGTGGGCATTAAAGGGGCATTAACAGTGTGTCACTATGAGCATGTCACATTCCTTCTGGTGCTTCATTTCCCCTGCCACTCATACAGCTTCACGCTCTCCTATAAAATAAATATCATAAACATCCTATAACATAAATATCATAAACATCCTATAACATAAACATCATAAACATCCTATAACATAAACATCATAAACATCCTATAACATAAATATCATAAACATCCTATAACATAAATATCATAAACATCCTATAACATAAACATCATAAACATCCTATAACATAAACATCATAAACATCCTATAACATAAACATCATAAACATCCTATAACATAAACATCATAAACATCCTATAACATAAACATCATAAACATCCTATAACATAAACATCATAAACATCCTATAACATAAACATCATAAACATCCTATAACATAAACATCCTATAACATAAACATCATAAACATCCTATAACATAAACATCATAAACATCGTATAACATAAACATCATAAACATCCTATAACATAAACATCCTATAACATAAACATCGTAAACATCCTATAACATAAACATCGTAAACATCCTATAACATAAACATCGTAAACATCCTATAACATAAACATCATTAAACATCCAAACATTAAATGCAGGTCACACGAGTCAAGCACTTGTCAAGGCCGGAACTAGCCAAGCAAGCGATGGCGAGGGGGAGGGGGGGGTGAAAGAGGAGGGTGGGTAGGGAGTGAGAGAGAATTTGGAAGCGGGCCACGCCAGTTCCTTATATCGATGACTTGCATGGCCAATCTGTGCGAAAGTACACTGTAAATCCTACAGGGTGTTACGGCAGATAAGGGTACAGAGAGTCACGTGCCAACATGCGGCAACTGATCAGCTAGTGAGACAGGTGAAACAGCAAACCGCTTATCAACACCTTACCTCCAGTAGCTGGCAAGGCGAGAAGACATTGTAGTGAGCGAGGTGTCAACTCTACTCATTGTGATGCTAATAAACCCGACGATATCAAGTTTGAGTGGCATCCAAGAAGTCACACGTGAATGAAATCGTCTTCTTGCAAATGGAACCGGTTCTGCAGGGAATGCAGTACGAATACCAATGCTGAATATGAACAGACGGTTGTTTTGTTTTGTTTTGTTTTGTTTTGTTTTATGGCCAACGTTGTTGTTTGTTCAGTTTTTCTTTATAGCGGTCACGTGCTTGAGCAAATGACAATAATATGTTCTGCACATAAAATTGAGATAAAACCATCACCAGCTGAAGGAAGGAAAGGCTGTAGTCTCCGTCTTCTCGTGAGGCACCTCCCAAAATGAAAAATATACATTCATCGTATCACACACACACACACACACACACACACACACACACACACACACACACAACTAAAAAACAAAATAAAAAACAGGCCCTCGTATACGAAACCAAAGAAAATGAAGGATGAAACTATAATTTTATCAAATCAACAAGCCAATGCTCTGCATGTCGCAGACAAATATGTCTACACACAAGACATCATGCCATGAGCATACAAAGTCAAGTCAAGTTAAAGTACATCTCACTCTCCAGGGTCTGTATGTAAAACTGAGGTTAGTTTAACCCAAGGCTACGGGCTGAACCCAGACTAGGACAAAAGAAACCCCAAAACAAAATTAAATAAAAAAGGAAGCGAAGAAAGAAAGACAAAAATCCTTCTAAAACGGCCCCGCTTCCGGATTTAAAACAAACAAAAAAAAACCCAGAAAATTTAACCCTAGAGCTAGTTTAGTTCGAGGTTAGACTCTAACCCGGGGCTAAACTCCCTAACCCCGACTTTTACATGCGGGCCCAGAACTTGAACTAGCGGGTGGTCAACATTAGAGTGTTATATTTCCCTGTGGCGTGTTACAACCGTGAGTATACACACACAATGCTTTGCCTGTTGGCCGCCCCTAATGCCCTCCACAAAGTCACGGCGATTTGTGATCAGCAGCAAAGAATGTTACAAATGGCAATATAAAATCATAAAGGTAAAAACAAACGAAACGACCCCTATGTTGTGAGCACCAAGGGAGGTATTTCTATTGCCCTCCCAGCAACTGGGACTGAAAAGATAACCGGTGTTGGTATTTCAGGCATGATCGGCGGCTTGATTTCAAAACGTAAGTACGTGACACAGTGGGGTGTAAAACCTGACTACCTCTCATTAAACACTCGCAAACATGCTTCACATCAAATCAAAACTGCTTCAGACTCTGTGTGCGTGTGTGTGTGTGTGTGTGTGTGTGTGTGTGTGTGTGTGTGTGAGAATTGCGAAGACGTCCACTAGTGGGGTTCACTGACTTGTCGTGTGGTGGCGGAACAGAAAATATTGCTAGCCAGATGACGTCAGTTAGCGTTGCCAGATGACGTCAGTTAGCGTTGCGTTTAGTCCTTGTTACATACCTTCACTCAACTTACGCTTGTCGTTAAAAATAAATAAATAAATAAATAAATAAATTTAATAAAGATAGAATAAATAAATAAAAATAGAAATAATAATACAATGCAATGTTTTGTGCTTTTTGTTGATCAGTTGAGACCGGGTCAGTAACTGATCAAGGCGAATAAAATCAGATATTGCAGTAAACGCGGCACAAAACTGACTAAACGCGGCACAAAACTGACTCTCCTTTTTCATTGGTTGACAGGCAGGCCAGATAGGAACATCATTATTTGAGGAACGTTGCCATCAGTGACTCACGGTCCGACAGTCAGGCAGTCAGACAGTCAGGCAGTCAGGCATGTAGATTGTGACTATTAGCTTGAACGCTGTTCATCTAATGAGCTTCTCGAGTTTTCGTAACAGCAAAGGGCAAGTAAACCCTCAAAATACCATCGGTAATCTCCCTCTTTCAGCGAAGAAGGTGCAACAGCGACGTTCGCGCTGAAGACGCGCCCGAGACTGGTGGCAGTGGCTAGAGGCTAGAGACGCCTGTGTATATTTCAGCCCCACTAAATGTCCGCTAATCTTATCGGCGATACAGCCCTACCCTTTGAAAGAGAATTTTCGTAGAAGAGGTGCGTCCAAAGTTGTGATAAGGTTCGGCGCACATGTATACTGCGCAAAAACAAGGGGAAACAACCACGCCATACGTCAGATTGAGACATTTTAAATGTTCACCACAGATTTTTAACCTTCACACATTTTCTCCCCCCCCCCCCCTTCCCCCGCCCCCCCCCCCCCCCCCCCCCCCGCCACACACACACATTGTCCAAGCTAGGGATTACTGGCGCCAGATGATGTAAGAGGATTTACCCAAAACGGAATGTACATTCTGAACAGGATCTGAGAGGAAACGAGACCTCATCAAATAAAGAATTAATTGGGTTTTTATTGAATGAAATAATAATGTTTGAAGGGACCTTTGTCGCCCGTCGCCCTCAGTGTCCATGACATACGTGGTGGTTTACTGGCCTTGTCAACATAGAATTGTAGAAGTTCGGGAGGTGGGTGGGTGGGTGTTTGGGGGTTTAACGTCCTTTTCCACCACATACGGGTGATATCAAAGGCGGGGCAATGGTGAAAAAGCCAGCACAAATATTTGGCCCCAGCCGGGATACGAACTCAAGACCCGAGCATTAGAAGTCCAACGCTCTACCATTCGGCCACCCCGGCTCCCCTAGAAGTTGGGGGGAAATACCATACCTTTATGTAGACTAACTGCTATAGCAGATTTATTATCATCTGAGAAGTGCGCCCACACTGTCTGTTTTTAAGAGCAACCTTAAAACGTTCCTCTTTCGTAAAGCTTTCCAGTAATTTCCCGTGTCAGTAACTCGTCAGTTTCACCAGTGTATGCCTGTCCACTGTTTGTAAAATGTGGGTGAGTATCGGTGAGTGATTGGCGCACTGAGTTCATTCTAAAGAAATGCGCCCTACAAATACCATTTATTATTGTTGTTGTTGTTGATGTTGTTGTTGGGGTCGCTACTGATTAGTAGCAGTAGTAGTTGTGTTTGTGTTAGTATTGTTGTAGCATGGGTATTTTGTCCGTCCACAATAATATCTACACAACTGGGGACGAACCCACCTTACTGTCCTGTTCACCTTACTGTCCTGTTCACCTTATTGTCCTGTTCACCTTATTGTCCTGTGCTTCTCCCGTACATCCTTAAACTCCCAAACACCCACCCACCCTCCAACAGATCCTTACCAGTTACAATGCACCTGTCTTGCAGCATTTTGTTTCAGTGACGAGACCTTAATTGTATGTTTACGATTTCACAGGACGAGGTCAAACAGCTCCATTTCTACCCTTACCTTCTTTAGCTGTGCAGCTCGTGTAGATCATCCAAGTGCATCCAGCCAGAAGTAATTGTTTTACGAGCAGAGCGCGCGGGAAAGGGTGGACAGAACTGCAGTGTGTATTTCAGTGGGATGTTAAATGCTCGCATGACACGCACACAGCCCCACAGTTTCTCTCTAACTGTCCATAATCACACCCCATTTCTTTTCTCGTCTCCGACGCGTCATATTTCGAAAATAAAACCCTAGCATTACCCCGCCCAGGGCTCAGAACGTTAAAGTCAAAACGCCAGTTATTTTGAACGAAAGACAGGTAGGGTTTCGACTTATTGCACTGGCCTTGCATAAGAGGATTGCTCGATGTCAAACCTGGTAGCATTCCTGTGGTGTAGGGTTGCAGGGCACAGGTGATGTAAGTGGGTCGTCTGGCATGTCGGCACTTTAACGATGTGGTTTCTGTTGGCAAAACGGCTGTAATTGTCCCGTTCGCATGTCAGTCAGAAGCCAAACTAAGCGCCGAGGACAATGGAGGGACGGACTGACAGGTGGGAGACGCTACGATATGAGAAATTGTCAACCGACTTTCTGTTTTGGGAGGAGACGGAGGAGGGGGGGGGGGTATGGCGGCCGGACTGTTTTTATGGCCATAAACAACAAAGATCGTATCTTTTCCCAATGTATTTGATGAAAGTGCATGTATGAGACGACTGTACGTCTGTTTTGTTGTTGTTGTTGTTGTTTTTTCTACACAGTTGTAGGAAGAGTCAAACCGACCATTAACAGCCAACACTGACACAACGTTTGGCACTCAGTCCAGTTCTACAGCAGCACACTGTCAATACAACACACCACAAACTACACGATCGTCTGTCTATTCAATTCAATTCAATTCAATATAACTTTATTGTCTGTCGATAGCAGAAAATTTTCTTCTGGCTCGCACACACACACGCACACACACACACACACACACACACACACACACACACACACACACACACACACGCGCGCACCCCTACATTAATTTATCTAGACATATAAATCCATACATATTAAACATGTCTACTGATTAACATTATTGGTAGTTGTCAGTTGTTGTTGTTGTTGTTGTATGCTATATGCTGTATGCCGTATTTGACATCAGTGAATGTTGTCGGTGCCACTGGCAAAGCTTGTATGCACGTTAGTTACACTGAGATACTAGAGTGTAGCACCATAATGAGGTCGGGCGTATGGCAGGAACACGGACGATTTGGAAGCGAACACAAGAATTTCCGTGAAGCGAACGAATGTTTCACCTGTGTAAACATTTCTAATTGCTGGCTACAGACGTGATGCATGAGGAGCGCTTGGAAAGTGGTCAACCAGACAAACGGTCAGTGACCCCTCGCCATCACGTGACCAACGCTGGATCGGGTCCATCTGACCCACCTTGATGACGTCATAACCAATCTAATTGACACCGTCATAGATGTTATCCAGGAGGGAGGCTGTGGAATCGTCATCATTGCGGAAGCGTGTGCCGGGGGACGGAGGTGGAGATAAGATGTTGTTAATGAGTCTAGAGATTGTCAAGCAGAGTTCTCGTCCTTTAATCCTACAGGTGGCGGGGTAATCAGTGTGAGGTGTGTGTTTGTTATGTCTATCGGACTGTCAGCTGGCGAAAAGCCATCAACAACACACCGTGTTTGCTCCAAGCTTCATGTTATGGCGGGAATGTAGTCGTCAGGTCGTCAGGTCGTTTGTCGGTTGAGAAATGTGAGAAATAATGTGAGAAACCACGTCCGGAACGCCAACTGACTCTCTCAGTACCAACATCGTCCACACCCACTAAGCCACCGACAAACCCGCATCAGTGTCCACGAACTGTTGCTTGAAGAATCAGATAGGAGTCAGATAGGAGTCCGACATCACAGAGCGTAGAAAACGTGAACAAGTACTCAAGTAGTCAGTGGCCATATTTTATAATTGCCTTCAGTTTGGACCGACTGGAGGCTCAGTGTGTGACTGGTCGTCACTTCCCCGCGGCTGTGGGTGGGTGCGTGGGTGGGTGTTTGGGGGTTTAACGACCTTTTCCACCACATACGGGTGATATCAAAGACGGGGCAACGATGAAAAAGCCAGCACAAATATTTGGCCCCAGCGGCTGTGCAAACATGCAAGTCGTCTGTATTGATGAACTCAAAGGTGAATTAATAACGGACCTGACACGCGATACTGCAGAGATCGTTCTGACACCGGCCATCACTGACTGAGGCTTACAGTTACCAAATATATATGCCGCTACTAGTAGCGGACAGCAAGGGTCCCGTGCTAGAAGGTGCTATCGATACAGATAGAAAAACAAGAGATAGGGCGTTCTGGCAGGGCCGGAACCCTCCAATTTTTACATTGGCTTTGGAGTTAGTGGGACGACAGGACTTGAAGACCGGAGAGTGGAAATCAGAACGGCCAACTGAAAGTTTTCCCGAAAAATAGTTCTACATCTGCCGAAGTTGTGAATGAACTGCGCAGCTCGGAACCGATCCACAGATGTTGGCGGCAGCAGCTGTTTGAAGTTTGAGTGAGTGACAGGTTGTCAGCAGATGAAGGCTGGTCCCAGAATAACTCTTACTTACTACTTCCACATGAAAGGCAACTGAAGCTGGGCTGGAAAGGGAAGGTAGATAAAGATGGTAAACATTCTGGTAGGGTCAAGGTCTCCTTACTGGCATCTTTCTCACTGATGGTTTCAACTGACTTCTATCCGGCTATCCTATTACAGAGTTTGAACGAGCAGGAAACCACGCAATTGTGACGTGTGTGTGTGTGTGTGTGTGTGTGTGTGTGTGTGTGTGTGTGTGTGTGTGTGTGGTTGCTGGGTTTCTGTGCGGGCCGGTTCTGTATAACACTGAGTGAAGACGACCCTAATAGCGGGCAGGTCATGAGGCCGGGAAAGGCCGGACAGCTATCCTACTATACGGGAACAGTCCAGCTGAACACGATTCACTGAGTCCAGTCACACACGGTCAGTGGAGTCTCTGATTTGATGTGATGGAACTGTTGCATAAACAGCTTCAGTCACGGCTACTGACTGTCATAAACAGCTTCAGTCACGGCTACTGACTGTCATAAACAGCTTCAGTCACGGCTACTGACTGTCATAAACAGCTTCAGTCACGGCTACTGACTGTCATAAACAGCTTCAGTCACGGCTACTGACTGTCATAAACAGCTTCAGTCACGGCTACTGACTGTCATAAACAGCTTCAGTCACGGCTACTGACTGTCATAAACAGCTTCAGTCACGGCTACTGACTGTCACGGCTACTGACTGTCACGGCTACTGACTGTCACGGCTACTGACTGTCACGGCTACTGACTGTCACGGCTACTGACAGTCACGGCTACTGACTGTCAGTTAAAGAAAACAGTTCCTGGTGCAATCGAACTGCTCCAAACACTGACTGACGCCCTTCCCAAGTGCAATGGAACTGTGGAGAAGACATTGAACAGTTGAAGATCATGTTGCATGGTACATGGGTGGAATGTAATGCGGAATAAGGAGAAATTAGTACCGGTTGTTTACCAAACTTCCTCCCGTCAAAAAAAAAAAAAAAAGAACAGGAAACCATGATGACAAATGTCTGTTGTTTCAGTCGGTGTGAGAACACAACGTCAGTTCCAACGTGCCTGCAATCAGAATGGTGCACTGACGATTCCCACCCACCCACCCACCTACCTCTGTTGTTTAGCCAATTCATTCCGGTTCACTCACTACAAAGGAACCCGCTGTTTCCGGTCATGATCTCAGTTATGCCAATGATGCCATTCACAGACAAAGAAGGGCAACACAACACTGAGACTTCTTCCTGCTACAGTGAGTCGTCACTGAGTGGGTGGGGTTCGCCATGTACAGGGGTCTGAGTGTGGAAACTACTGTAACAGCTGTCATCACCCACTACCGCCTACATGGAGAAACATCATCTGGTTTGGATGATTCTGGAAACATACATATAACAATCGCTTGATGAGTTTTGTGTGTTGGAGGCGTGGGGTGGCCGGGTGGGTGTTTAGGGGGAGGGAGAGGCAGGCACCGTCTGAAACCACAGTCACGTGACCCAACCCAACCAATCCACACCCGGCTTCCGCAACCGACTGGTTTGGTTTGACGTCAGTTTAGTTGTTCATGCAGTGACTGAGAATCAATTTTTTATGTGACTTTTTTCCGTTTATAATTCTTCATTGTTTCCTAAGTTACTGGCCTCACAACGTTGGGATGTCAAAGTCTATAAGGTATGTACAATATATAACTGATCACTTTGACTCCGTCAATACATTTCCAAACGACTTCACTTCATCGCTCATCTCTTGCACAACACACTGATACTGACCCGCCAGACCCATCCCTCCCCTACCCGCCAGACCCATCCCTCCCCTACCCGGGCGCCAGACCCATCCCCCCCCCCCCTACCCGCCAGACCCATCCCTCCCCTACCCGGCCGACCCATCCCTCCCCTACCCGGGCGCCAGACCCATCCCTCCCCTACCCGCCAGACCCATCCCTCCCCTCGGTCCCACTGACTGAATGCCGAAACTGACTTGAAGTAAAACAGTCTGTATCAGTCACGGCAGATAGTGGTGCAAGTATCTCAGTCTCAGACTGGAATGAAGACAATGCATGAGGAAAGTGTGACACACCCTTCAAGAACTGGTCCACGCTTTTCTTCTTCTTCTTCTTCTTTCATACGCCCACGCCGCCTGCCGGTGGATAGCACTGATACGGACACCCACTTGTGTCTGGAATTTCACGTTTGGGAGGAGACGGGAGGATCAGTGATAAATGTTGCTTGATCTGCCGCTCCCAGATTGTTTCTCAATTTTTATTTCCTTCCGGCCGCAAAAGGCCGACACTTTAACAGTGTGGTTGTCAGTTCCGGCAATGTACAGTCAGTGAATTACGGTGCGTGTATCGTGCATGTATCAGTGATGCGCGTGTCAGCCGGTGTGTGTGTGTATCAGTGTTCAGCAGCAAGATTTTGTGTGTGTGTGTGTGTGTGTGTGTGTGTGTGTGTGTGTGTGTGTGTGTGTGTGTGTGTCAGTGTGTGTGTGTGTGTGTGTGTGTGTCAGTGTGTGTGTGTGTGTGTGTGTGTGTGTGTGTGTGTGTGTGTGTGTGTGTGTGTGTGTGTGTGTGTGTGTGTGTGACAGAGAGGGGGGGGGGAGAGGGGGTGGGGGGGTGTTTGGGAGCTTAACGTCCTTTTCAACCGCGTATGGGGGGGGGGATGGAGGAGAGAGCTGAATGACAAAAGCAAAAAAAAACTTCAGTTAAACGTTGGGATGAGAAATAATAATAATAATAATAATAATAATCACATTTCTACAGGTGCTTTATCCCAGATAGCTGGCTCAAAGCGTCGCGAGCTTAACCCAACTCGCACGCTTACATATATCACACGCATTCTCTCAGACACTGGACATGAACACATAACAATCAGGTGTTGCCAAGCGCCAGCTCAGCAATTCAAGTTTCGGAATTTTAGAACTGCGTTTATTTTCCATTTTTGCGGGCTGAACATTTCCAAAGCAAATCGGGGGGGGGGGGGGGCGGAGTTCCCGGAGATAACCCCCGACAGTCGGCCCGAATTAACGGTGCCATATACGAAAGAATTCTTCGCCCCGAGTGGGACTCGAACCTGACCTCTCGCACTGGTGACAAAGTCTTAACCACTGGAACACCGACTGACCGAAAAAGATAATGATCACATAGGCTGACACAACCAGCAACAGTATTACAGATGTGTTGTTATTGTTATTGTTTAATTTGTTGTTTGTTGCTGATGTTTGTTTGCTTTTGTTTTACTGTTGTTTTTTGTCTGTTTTGGCAGGTCACAGTGGTGGTGGTTGTGGTGGTGGTGGTGGTGGTGGTGGTTTTGTTAATGTTGTTGTTGTTGTTGTTGTTGTTTTTCAACTAGCACAATAAGTCCCAGTTTTATCTTGAGATCACATTTCTGAGTATTCTGTCAGTACGTCAGTGTCTACGTGCATCCGGGTGAGTGAGGCGGAATCTGAAGCTTTCACAGGGCAGCTGTTGAAGGGAAGCAATCGAAATCACGGCAGTGACCTAGTACTTTCGCAGTTACCTCCCAATCATCGTCTAAGCTACGGAACAGACAAACGCATTGAGCATCGTATTTACATTTATTGGCCCACAGTGCACTGTGTTAATCCAATGACTTGCAACGGCGTGTACGTAAACATGGACATTTCCAGAATTATCAACATGAGAATCAAGAGGTCATTGGTGTCTTTTTGGTGGTTTGGTTTTTTTCTGTAAAGTTCACAACACAACTGACTGATATTCCACAGATGCAGAAAAGCTCTCCTGGTTTGAGCAAACATCGTAACAGCAGTATGTGTAAACATTGCAAAACAGATATGGGGGTAACACCTGCAGCATGTGTTGAGAAGCAAGACATTTTTCTGTTCAATATAGACATGATGATCCATGTACAAATAATACTATGTGCAAAAAATACTATCATACAACATAGAATTAAATCATCTCCTGTCTATATTCATGATCAGAGTCTAGTTCTGATCCAGCATAAACAGTTAGAATCTAGAATCAATACAGAAACCTTTCTTTGTAATGACATGTACAAGAACAGTGTAAAATCACTGACACTGAAATCTAACTGCACAACATTATTTCACACATGCCGGTCTTGACATCATATTACAATCCAGTTTTAAATTTACACTAAAATCTATCTGCATTCAAAATGTCCATCAATAAACTTTAAAGTTTGGTTAAGGTTAGATTTCTTGTGCAACCTTACTGATAGTTTTGAACTATTTGGGTCTGTGACAAGTCACAGGAAATGGTGCAGGGGCTTTGGAAATGGGGGGGGGGGGGGGGGCTAGTAATGTGATTAAATAGAACTGTACAAAATATGAGGTCAGGCGCTAACTGGAAGATGGTGGAACTATAGACGTCCCAGCCAACTCCATTTTCTTGATTTCTGCTGTGATTTGAGTCAGGTCTTGCACAAATGTCTGGATCTGAAAATCACAGGGAAAAAAATATGTTTAGTAGGCATGACTTACAGTTGACTGAAAACAGTAAACTTTTGAAAACAGTGAGAGAAACACAAAGAATGGAAAGCAAGACATGCACCAGTGACATAATCGTGTTGCAACATTTTGAATTGCAGAAGACAAATCACCAGTACAGTGCACACATCATGAACGTCAGCTTTAGCATCAGCTGTAAACGTCATTAGCAACATTTCTGCCAGAACTCTCATCACACACATTACAACATTAGTCTGCTGCTTTCGTCTTCATTGTTTGCACACTAGGACTGAAGGCACCTGGATTTCTCTCCAAAGTAAAATATCTCCCCATAAAAATTATTCAGGCCAACCCAATGAAATTATTTTTTAATATAAAAAAAACAATTTCATATTTTAAAAACAGGTAAAGAGGTCAAACATATTTCATGTGATTTATCAGTATGTTTGGAACAGCTGTAGTGTTTCATCTTTGAAAAAAAAATTAGCAAAAATCAGAAGTTTAAAAAAACTCATAGAAAGGAACATACTTGTAGTACTTCTAACGGATAGAGAATTCTGAGAAATTACAAAGTGAGAAAAGTCAGATGTGGTTCAGATCGAGGTCACCAAAAAAATTATTGTACAGTTGAAGAAGTGTTCTCTTTGTGGAAAGTGGAAAAGACGAGTGACACATTCATCTTGAAAATAAACACAACAAAACAACTGAGCTTTAAAATCTGGGAAAACTGCAAACCACTTGTTGAACTGAAAAAAACATGTGAGAAGAAGATAAGTTGGGGAACTGAAGTCATAACTCATATCATAAATGTCTTCACATCCATGGGAAGAAGAATAGACTGCACACGACGGAAATAATCAAAGCCTACAGCCTGACAGCTGGAAGCACTTCAACTCATGAATCATATATGGTGGAGGCTGTCCCGTGAACAGTTTCCGTGCACAATAATTCAACCATGACCGCCTGCATGTCCATGATACAGAAGTGGATCTGAAAGGCATCACTCCCACATTTCAAACTGTACGTTCTGAAGCTCAAACAATGAGCAACAGTGAGTCAAAACTTAGATGAACCGGGGTTATACTAATGAAAGCACTACAATTCTGATTTCCGTTGCTACATATAAATACCAGCGCTAACAAGCTTTAGGAAAAATAAACAAAAGTCTTCTACAGTGAGACAAAAAGCATCTTTTTACTCTGATCAACGTCAACTGTTTTATTACAGACAGCTAGAACTGACTTGATGGAATACACATGTATTACAGACAGCTAGAACTGACTTGATGGAAATGAAATGGGTGTATATACACATGTATGACAGAATGGAGTACAGACATAAGACAAATGATGACAAAACATGGCTGACTGACCTGTGACAGTTGTTCCTGAGTCTCCTCTGCTCCCTCCGCCTGTTTCTGGTGTCTCTTGACCAGCTGGTACAGATTGTGTGTCGCCCTGAAACACACACACACATGCACACGCCGCTCAGTCCATCGACGGCCAAACAGACTATTGTACAAAACACGCGCAGGTATCGTCCACTACTGCACTTATATATCTCCCTAAGCGTTCATCACTCATGAAACATCAAATACGTGATACACACGCTACAACTGTGATAAATCTCTACAGTCTGCCCATGATTGTTCTGCCGGTGCCTGCCAAATGAGAGAACACAACGGTTGTTCCGTTTGACGGACAAATCTGGTCACACATCACATAATTTTAAGTCACAAAAAGGGGGAGAAGCTAGTCTGAGAGAGAAAAATGATACCATTTGTACAATTTCATTCAGGATTGATAAGTTTGACATGTGAACAGTGTCTGACTGCAGACAACACACACAGTGTGTGCATGACTTCTTGTGGTCATGTTTTAGGAAGACTTACTTCCCTTCATGCTTCAGTTCCTTTGATTATTATTACATGTACTGCGTTTGTGTTTGTGAGGAGAGTGGTTGGTTGGTTGGTTGGTTGGCTGGTTGGTTGGTTGGTTGGTTGGCTGGTTGGTTGGTTGGTTGGTTGGTTCATTTGCTTCTTCATTTGTTTGGGCCAGAGATGGAGTGTTGTTTACAGATGTGGGGAAAATATGAGAGAGCTACAGAGAGACAGAGAGAGACCGGGCCCAAAGCTGAGAGTTTTAGGTAACTGAAACTGCAACTGAATAAACATATCAATAAGTGAAGACAAAAAAACAAAAAAAATCGTACATCTTGATGCGACCAAGAAGTAGCGTTTTCTTGGCAGCTGTGTTCTTGATGTGGTTCCACACAGACTCCCACTTGACGGCCTCACTCTGAGCGTCGTCTAGTCGCGTCTGAAGACCGGACAGCTGGTTGTTGTAGCCGAGGATCTCGTTGTCCTTCACCTCCATGTACTTCATCAACTCCTGACGTTGTTTCTCAATCACCTCCTGGTTCTTCATCTCACGTTCCAGCAGGTCCTGATGACAGAGGGATCACAGAGTGTGTCACTATGAGTACAGCCCCACACACTGTTTCCTGCATGCATGATGTATAGCTGGTTTCCATTCCATCCTCCCCCCCCCCCCCTTCCCATCCCCGCATTTGGAATGGGATTTTACTGTGCACACTTGACATTTATGGAATTATGCATGTTTGTGTGCACAAAGCAAGGTAGGCGCACGATAAACACATCTACACATGAACACACAACTCCACTCGCAAAGCCCCAAGGCCAAAACTCCACCACTTAACTCTGCCAAGTATGTCATGGGAAAAAGGGTGATTTCAAGATAAAAGAGACTGATGTTGGGGTCTCTTTTCCTTGAATCACATCACGGATTCACCACGTTCTTTCCATGTTTAAGTTGTATCAAACTACACATGCTTCCCTCTATTTAGAGTCTGGTCAAAATGTTGCCAGACCACGCCATGTATTGTACTCATTATGCCACAGGAAGCAACTGGCTGAATTCTGGGGGCTTGACTCTTTTGATTGACAGGAGTAGAGTCATCCATTTAACTTGATCTGGTGAGGACAAAAATCCCCAATCAAATATATGCTCACCAGGGCATTCGAACTTGCAACCTCAGGACCAGCATGGAGACACCTTAACCACTTGACCACATCCCCTTGCCATCATAATTCCTGTTTAATCTACATCACAACTAGATATTCAACAGCAACTACCAACAACAACCACTGTTTTCTCACCTGATGTGTGGCGGTAAGCGTGTCCCAGCGAGCGATAATGTCACGCAGTTCATGGAATTCCTCCCCGGCCTCCAGAACCTTCTCCATGTAGCGATGAAACACTGTGTATTTCTCCAGTTTCCGCTGTAGTTTCTCTTTCTGTGTTATCAGCGCCTGATTCTCTTCTGCTAGTCTGAAAATATACAACAGAAAGCGGGTGGGTAGGGTGGGTGTTTGGGGGTTTAACGTCCTTTTCCACCACATAGGGTGATATCAAAGACGGGGCAACGATGAAAAAGCCAGCACAAATATTTGGCCCCAGCCGGGATCGAACTCACGACCCGAGCATTAGAAGTTCAACGCTCTACCATTCGACCACCCTGGCTCCCGCAACAGAAAGCAGTAAGTAGAGTGTGTCATGATTTATCACAGTAATGCTTGCTGACTCAGGTATGTGAATCTTTCTCAAGACCACACTGTCAATGGTAAACACACACACGCACGCACGCACACACACACTGTAGTGTCAGCCAGTACAAACTAAGAACTGCCTGACAATTTTGTATGTTCTCAACATTCTCTGTTTTCTCATAACTACATCCACTAAGCTGTTACTCTTTACTTGAAAGTCAATCCAATCCAATGTTCAATTATAAAGTGCAGATCAAAGTACTTCATGAAGAAATTTCACGCTTGTTGCACTTCATGAATATTGATATGCAACACTAAGCAACTTGTATGGTAAACAGGTACAATGTACCTGCATATACATATACAGGTGTATGTAACACACAGTCTTACCTGTCTATCTCCTTGTCTTTCTGTTTTTTCAGTTCTCGTTCATCGTTTGCTTTCTTCACTGCTCTCGCTCGTTTTGAGTCATTTTCCTGCGGACAGCGACCAACAGCATTCATGTATTTTTGTTTATCACTGATCAAAATGCCTGAATATCACTTAATGATCAGCATGCAGAAAAATTTCAGGAATTTCCCTTGACTTCACTATTAGCTGTACAATGACAAATTACCTTGAGAAACTTGTCAAACTTGAGTAATGACTCCTTAAGTTGATATTCTTTTCGTTCCAGTTCCTCTCGTCTCTGTTGCAGACTCTCCATCTTCATCTGAAACTCCTGCAACACATCAACAACCGACTTATGAATTTCTTTATGATTGGTGCCTGCAATGATCTGACGCCCTAACAACAAAACAGAGCGATCATTTAACCCGTATTCATGAACAAGTTTATCACATGTACGAGAAATTGGTTTGTACAGCATATATCACATTTTATAATAGAAATCTCAAGGTACGTGTTATACCTCCTTCTGTGCAGCAAGTGCTTGTTCCACCTCGGCCATTTCTCTCCGTTTCTCCAGCAAACGTGTTGCTGGTGTCAGGTGATCATCCTCCCGCTCCGGCATCTTTCTGTGTAAATACAGGAAATAACACCCTGACTGGTAGGTAACATCACACAATGTATACCATCTGCTATAACACCCTGACTGGTAGGTAACATCACACAATGTATACCATCTGCTATAACACCCTGACTGGTAGGTAACATCACACAATGTATACCATCTGCTATAACACCCTGACTGGTAGGTAACATCACACAATGTATACCATCTGCTATAACACCCTCACTGGTAGGTAACATCACACAATGTATACCATCTGCTATAACACCCTGACTGGTAGGTAACATCACACAATGTATACCATCTGCTATAACACCCTGACTGGTAGGTAACATCACACAATGTATACCATCTGCTATAACACCCTGACTGGTAGGTAACATCACACAATGTATACCATCTGCTATAACACCCTCACTGGTAGGTAACATCACACAATGTATACCATCTGCTATAACACCCTCACTGGTAGGTAACATCACACAATGTATACCATCTGCTATAACACCCTCACTGGTAGGTAACATCACACAATGTATACCATCTGCTATAACACCCTCACTGGTAGGTAACATCACACAATGTATACCATCTGCTATAACACCCTCACTGGTAGGTAACATCACACAATGTATACCATCTGCTATTAGCAACTGCAGAGAAATACATGTACCCCATATGAGATTACATGTACTAGTTTGTAGTGAGAATATTCACTGTGTGCAATGCAAATGTTTTGTTTTACTCAGTGTGTGTGTGTGTGTGTGTGTGTGTGTGTGTGTTGTGTGTGTGTGTGTGTGTGTGAAGTGTTTTTTAGTCCTCTAGCATTACGCCAGTACAATCATGTGTCTGCAAAAATGCAGTTAATGCAAGAAAATTGTGCAGTACAAAAAGTGTTTAACCATTCAGTCCATCGTTGTTTAATGATAAAATGCCACTGCCCTCGTTGTCGACAAAATGACGACCACGCCACAACGTACCATCTACACGTACAGCCGAGCGTAACATTAAAATCTACTAAACTATCGAGACTTACACGAGGAGTTTATCCTCGAAAGTGGTGCGGAAGTATTCCTCCAAGCTGACCGTCATGGTTGCTGGCGTCTTTTCTTTTTCCAAGGACAAGGAGATATAAAGGAGATATAAACAAACACAGCGGAGAGTGTAGTCGATGTTCCGCTGCCCGAACACTACAGCAGAGCCGCCATTAATCAACAATAGAGACGTTGCCAGGAGACTCGGACAGCGGGTTGCAAATTTCCCTTTTTCCCAACGGCTGCAAGTTCTGTGACGTTGATGTTACTGTCTCTGCAGAAGTGCACAAATATCAGCTAAAATTGTCTTCCAGAGTAGAACAATTTCACAAGGAAAACATTGATTTATTTAAGAGAGTAACATGGGGAAGCTTAAAAAGTTAGACCGGAAAGTGTACAAAACGAAGCATTATAATGGCAAAAGCTTAGTTTAAGAAGTTGTTATAATTTTTTTTTTAATTAAAGCAAAGAAGAAAATTCTGAGATTAAGAAAAATATAATACATTTGGGTTATAACCCTCAGTTTTGTGGACAGGCTACCTATGGCCTGTTTCCTGGCAGAGCCATCGAGGATTCGACAGGAGTTATGTCCCCTCGACCAGCACAGGCTGCGTCCCTTGCGACGGTTAGGCTACAGGAGATACCACCAGAGACCATACACAGAGAGTGGATCGTCTCTGATACCACAAAGTACCAACCCTGTTCCGGGTCGGTCGCTAAGTATTGACTTGGCACCACTTGGACTGGATCTGAACCAAACGTTACGACAGAAACGCCAAATGAGTATCTGGAGGTTGTCAGTTGTTGAGCCGCTGAACTATGACATGTTCCAGTTGACAATAATTCACTTTGTGGAGACGGCCTCAGAGGGAGACTTGAGTGAAAAAGGGAGGGGGGGGAGGGGGGTACTGAGGGCCGCGGCGGAACTGAAGGGATTTTGAAGATATAAGTCATCGCAATGTAATGAGAGTATAAACATGTAGTAGGACACAAGCTGGTTCAGTCTTCGTAATAAAACGTCATACAAATCGTGTGTATCGATAATCAGCTAGCCTGGTCTCCAGTGACTTCTAAATACCATGTCCGCATGCAGTCATCAGGCGCCGCGATGGTGAGGCCGCTGGGGGAGGGGAAGGGGAGGGGTGGAACCTGATGTACAAGAGAGAGAGAGAGCGGTGGGGGACAGGGTGGCCGGGGTGGTGCGAGGTGCGTTGCAAATGTGTTGCGCCGTATCGGTCGTCAGTAAGACACCGTCCCGTTATGCCGACAGTGCCCGAGCTCTGCTGAGCGAGTGAAAAACGTTTTCGGTGTTCCACATTGAGACGCCGAGTGAGTGGGCCGGGCCAGGCAGCAGGCAGTGTGAGTGTGGACCGACTAACCACTAACACGGTACAGGGGCCGGGTCACAGTGCCAGGAGACAGCCAGGTGTGTGTGTATGGTGTGTGCGTGTTTGCCTGTAGGAAAGTGAAGGTAGGACGGGAACATTGCGGTATTGTGCTTCACTCGCTGCTACTGTCACGCTGTCTCACTCGCAGCTTACTCTCACTCGCTGTCGGCTTCGTCATTCTGACGCCGGGCTTGTCTCGCAGTCCGCAAGGTTTGAACAGCGACGCTCCAGTCAAGTTTCTTTAACAGGATTACTAAGTTTCCAGAAACCTGGTGTCTGCCTGTTTCCGGACTGATCTACCTCAAGTCCCCCCGGATGTTTTCTGCTTTTCTCGTCAACACAGCGTCGTGAAAGGAACCGAGCCTCAGCGATACTAACTTTTCAACTCAGAAAACTCTTTGGTCGTCTGAACTGACTAAAGAAAAAAAATTGTCGTACTTCGGACGATGTCTTGACTGACAACTACCGTGGTAGAGTAACTGTCAGATTCTTTATCAAGCCAAATCGAACCTCGACATACTGTGACCAGTCGTAAAAAGAAAACCGTTTTCTTGGTCGAGCTGAGGGATTAGACAGAATTGCCTTGTGAGCCTCCACACCTAATTTACACGGATCTATTTCACGGGTTTTGTTTGGCATGCTTGACAACTCGGCTTGTGCAATTTGAAACGGCGCTATAATTAATGCTGGTGCACAAAGCGGACATTTCACGCCTGACTGCGCCCAAAGCAACGTGCCATTCCGGCAATGATATTAAACTAGCTTTCGGCTTGCTTTCTTTCAAATAATCTTGGTGTAGACATTCCCATTGTTCTGCGGAATCTTACAGGAAAACACACACACGCACAAGATCAAAGCGTATCTCAAACGAATTCGTCATTCCAAAGTTTCTCTGTGTTATTAAAATTGTCTTCAAGCTTGCTCGGAGACTGTCAACAACCTTATGCACGCCGATAAGGACTGACTACACGGAAACTGACTGTGACAGAAAACCTTTAGTGCTGATCGTGACTTTGGATGTGTTTGTGAGTTTGTAGGTGTGAATTGGTGTAAACTGAGAACAATGTTCATCATAGTGAAGTACGGACAGAACGAGACACTGCTGTGTAACCCGAGTTGTGCTGTTGTCAATTTACTGACCAGCATCAAGCGACGGGCGGGCTATGGCAACACCAACCTTATTCTGGACCTGTCCGATGAAACAGGTGTGTACGACACACACACACACACACACACACACGCACGCACACACACACACACACACACACACACACACACACACACACACACACACACATTCTCTCTCTCTCTCTCTCTCTCTCTCTCTCTGTGTTTCAGCAATAATCTGAAGACTATGTCTAAAATTATTGTTGTCGTTGTTTTTACGTTGGTGATGGTGCATTTCATGGTGCCGGCTGCTCAGTCTTGTGTCTATCCTGTCTGAGTCAGGGGACCGCCGACTGATGTCGGACTTACTTACACTGATATACATATATATGGACACTTAGCACGTGTACACTTTGGGCAGTCGGCAAGCTGGACATGACAACCATTTAAACTCCAGATCAAATTTCATCATGTTTATGTTTATCTCTTTTTTATACCGGTGTTGTGGTAACAGTTTATCCTTCGTTCTTTCACTAAGTCTCCGCTACACCTGGCACAGTGCGCGGAAACTAGTGCCGGAGACACAACTGACTTTCCAGTATGGAGATAGTTGTCCCAGTCTCTCTAGTTGAGGCCGGCGGCGGCCTAACATTATCGTTGCATGTACTAGAGACGGGATTATCGGCAGGTTGATGTAATACAGACGGGATTATCGGCAAGTTGGGCTTGAGATACCGTGACGGCCATGAGATGAGGGTTGGTAATCACCCACGATTATCACTGTGTTACAATTGTTATTCTTACAACACTGTGCCAGCGGCATAACACGCCACTAACCGCCTTCGGTTAAACTCTGTGTGTGTGTGTGTGTGTGTGTGTGTGTGTGTGTGTGTGTGTGTGTGTGTGTGTGTGTGTGTGTTATTAAAACAAATGACAACGACACACACAACTGTCTCCTGTCGACACTGAAAAGCTATACACTACACACTACAAGTCTGTTTAGCAGCAAAGGGAACAACGCACAGATTCCTATTTGCTTTGGTTGGTTAGTTGGTTGGTTGGCAGATTGGTTGGTTAGTTGGTTGGTTGGTTGGTTGGCAGGTTGGTTGGTTACTTGGTTGGTTGGCAGGTTGGTTGGTTGGTTGGTTGGTTAGTTGGTTGGTTGATTAAGCACCGTTTAACAACACACAGATCCGTTTTCTAGGTTTGGCCGGGTAGGCGAAATGTCCACAGAATACAATAGCTTTAAATGAGAATTAGTCACACTTGTTCCCGTCCGGTCTAACCGTCCATAACGTGGGCAGTAGGAAGAGGTCACCTGCTCCTGTCCAAACACGAAATGAGAAACTGTCTTTGTTCACACAGTCACAACGGTCAGTGTTCACCCTCTCAGTATTCTATTGTCCGCAGTTTTGTGCGCTGACGTCACAGTAACAACGTGACATTTCGCTGTAGGTGGGAGGAACAACAGTTAAAGACGCAAAGTAAAACAAACATAGGTAACACTTACACACGTCTGGGAGAAATTCGTTCAGGTCACAGGTCACGTCAAAGGCGACAATATTTATTTTAGAAAGCGGACCGTCAACACTGTTATATGTGCGGATGTTCAGTGTGTCAGTGTTTATTCATTTATCTTATATACATGGTAGACCCGCTGCCATTTTGGCAGTATTTTCACAGGTCGTGTTTAGTGTGTTAGTGCCTCAGAAAACAGTTTGTGTTGTTAGTGAAAGGAGTTAATGAAGCGCATCACACGATCTAGTGGATTTGTTGGAACGCCGCTTTCACTGACTGGAGGGCTTTCAGTTGAGGTGCCCTCTCTGAGAAACACCTCTCTCTCTCTCTCTCTCTCTCTCTCTCTGTGTGTGTGTGTGTGTGTGTGTGTGTGTGTGTGTGTCTCTCTCTCTCTCTCTCTCACACACACACACACACACACACACACACAACACACACACACACACACACACACAGGGGGATCGCAGGCTTTAACGCGTATTCAACAAGAAGTGAGTTATTCGGCGCCTAGTGAATTGCCGCCCACTTGGTGTGAACTATAGAGCAGACAAAAGGTTTGTAGTGACTAGAGTGAGTACCATTCAGTGTCTTCACACTCATATAACCCGTCTTGTTGTGTTTTGCCTGTTACTAAGGGGACGCTACTTAGAAGCGGAGTTACGGCGCGTTTGAGCGCGTGTTTTTCTTATCGTTTTCCGATCCAGCTTCAACCCTGTTCCTGCTCCGTCGACAACTCCATTCCCTGCAACGACGTCCAAATCGGGCTGACCGAGCCGGTGATACCTAAGAAGGAAAAAACAAAAATACTCGGTGACACTGAACTTTGAGGTCCGAGTGTTATTTCACAGTGTGCACAGAAGCGATGAAAACTGTCGCATTCACCAGTACAGTACATTTTCAGCCTGTTTAGAGAGTATTGCCTGCATGAGTTGTCTCCCTTGCCGCGCAACAAGCACGCATTTTTCGGGCAGAGCGAAAAATCCACGCTTGATGCCGTGGGTCTGTGTATGCACGGGGGACAACTTGTGCAGGAAATAATCTCGAAACATGATGAAAATTTACTGTGTTGGTGAATGCGACAGTTTTCATCGGTTCTGTGCACACCGTGAAATATCACTCGGACCTCAAACTGAGTTGTTCGCAACTGTCCACTTTCCTTGTCACCGAGTATTTTTGTTTTTTTCCTTCTTAGGTATCACTTAGCTCGGCTCGGTCAGCCCGAATTAGACTCGTCGCAGGGAGCTAGAGAAGCGACGGTCCCGGAACAGGGTTGATCAAGCTTTCAGTTGTTGTATCCGCGTGCCTTCAGGGCTTCAGTCCGTCTGAACGTGGACGCGACCTGAACAAAATGTCACAGTGATCAGTGACGGTTATCGCGTCATGCATACAAATACCTCTCTAACAAACCTTGACATTAAGTGGCATGTTTGTCGCTTTGAACGTCAAACAGGTTCACTCAAACTGAAAGAGCGTGTACATACAGGGGTAGGCTGAGTTTTGGTGATGTGCACTGGACTGACTAGAATAGGCCGCTCTGGCTTGACGCAAAGTCGGATTGTTGAAAATTGATACTGACGAAATATAGTATGACAATTTCTGATAAAATAGTACGGGTTGACAGCGCCAGTGTGTGTCAGTGTCTCAGGATGGACAGGGAGGGGAGGCTGTCTCAGCCGCCGGGTTTCAGTTGCAACCCCGCCTCCCCCCCCCCCTCCGGCCAGGGGCCGGCCCCCCGGGCCTACACACACACACACACACACACACACACAAGTCAATGCACTTGCTCCCCGGCGACTCAGTGTCAGTGAATTACCCGTCACTGACTGATACTACCGGCATATCAGGCGACCTTTGGCTAGGGAACGATCTCATTGTGCGTCGTTAACACTTCACTGGGTTGTACTGACATGTATAAGGTATCAGGCAACATTGACAGTGGAGATGACAAACTACCTCAATCTGTAGTACCGGCCTCGTGTATTTGACCACTGTCAGCTGGTTCGTACAGCATGATGCATCACTAACAAACAACCACCATCGCGCGTGATATTGGCGTAGACTCGATGGCCCAGTGGTCGACCACAGCCCAGCCAAGCAACTTGAAGGTGTAGTGGATGGTGTAGTGGACCTCCTGAACGAAGAAAAGTTAGCCGGGTGGCTGGTGCTCAACGTTATTGTTACCGTACGTTACTAAACGTACCCAACGTTACTGGTACCCTGGTTTTCCCGTTACCGGCTGCCCCAACGCCTTGCCAAGTAGAATTCCTCCCAGGAACGGCACTTCCTGCCATAAGTATCCTGGCGTCAACCAGGCCTGGGGACTACGGCTCCGGTTGTGAGTGCCAGTTGTAATTCTCAGGGTCTGTCATCTAACGCTAAAACTCCCAGTTTTTCAACAAACAAATCCACAAACGATCTTCACAAAGATTATTAATGACAAAGTGGAGGACCAATCAGAGACGTGTTCATAATCGGTTAGACCTACAGTATCGGAAACCGTTAATTTACATCGAGATTCCGGGCGTCACGTGGTCACGCATTTTAGTTGGCACACTCTAAGAGAATGTTTGACGGAGCAAATCGGAGTTGGGGTGACTTGAGATGTGTGTGTGTGTGTGTGTGTGTGTGTGTGTGTGTGTGTGTGTGTGTGTGTGTGTGTGTGTGTGTGTGTTGGGGGTACTATCTAGTACTGAAAAGAAGACTGTAATTCGTTCCGCTGGTGTACCTTGGACATGCTGACGACCACTTTTCCGTGTGTGAAGACAGACAGGACACAAAGTCCCGAAGTAGTGATGACAAAACACCCCGTACTGAAGTGGATGGGTGTACAAACATTACCATGTTAAGTGGGTGCGGTACCACGTACCCGCTTGTGGCCGGAATTCGCTGCCTACCCCACTTGGAGCGTACAGGATTGGGTGCCTACCCGGCCGTATAACCCCGAATAACGGGTCACAAATCAAGCGAAGTGACGAATCCGATCTGCATAGTGTACCGAGACTGTGATTTACGGCGATATTGTGGCGTCATATATATCCGTGTAGACACCTCCTGGTTGGGTTTGTAGCGTGAAGCGTGTAATCAAGGCTTCTAAAGAGACGGATAATAAATTATTGTAAACATCTTTATCCACCATTGACAGGAGGCATTGTGTGTCAGGCTGTGTGTGTGTGTGGGGGGGGGGGTGTTCTCCATGAAAAGATTGATATAGCAACGATTCCTGGTCATCAGAAATGGCTTATGTTTCTCTTTCGGCTTTAGGTACCCTAACCCTAACCTAAACCCTAACCTAACCCTAACCCTAACCCTAACCCTAACCGGCTTGAGAACTTTCTTGTGGAATTAACTCATTTCTTGCTGGCCGGCTGGCTGGCTTCATCAGTTCAAGCTGGTTGATTATTTGGTTGCATGGTCGGTTAACTTGTGTTGTTTTAGTCTTCTTACGTTTGTTTGTTTGTTTGTTTACTTTCGTGACTTGAGAGACAGTGAATAATTAACTGATGTCAAACGGATCACGAACTGATCTGTATTCTGTACAAGACAGACCAGTTGTTTGCAAATCAGGTTTGACCGCCGTCAGTGAGCGAGAGTGTTTAACCAACATTATACACACACTTACCCTAAACATTATCCCCCTTGAGTGGAAGGGAAAGGACTGTGGGTCCGTCTGAAGGCACACACACACACACACACACACACACACACACACACACACACACACACACACGGTACGCTGGCATTGCCAGCACGGTCATTGTTGGCCGGCGTTAAAAGTGCGAGGCCTACTTTCTCCACCCGACTGAAGGCAGCAATCATTATTTACATCGATTTCACAGCTCCATAAAGAACGGGAACAATGGGGCCTACATCAGTGATGACTTCGTCATGAAGAGCGTGAATGTGTTAGAATGGGAGTGGAAAGACTGTACGGATGTAGACAGTGTATAGAGAGAATGAGCGGTGAGTGTATTCCTGCTTGTACACTGTGGGAACTCGCGCTGGCACCTACTGACGTTGCCGAGTTTGCTCAACTTACATTGAGGAACCATCCTGTGAAAGTACACTTTTGGTAACCAAAATTTTTCACGGGAAAGAAAGAAAGAGAAACCAAACCATCCGACAATGACCTTAAAACAGATCTTTGCAACAAACAATTCAACGACAGAAGAAAAACCAAACAAACAAAAATACCAACAATACTCTAACCACAGCTGTGACGTGAGAGGAGTGCAATGGCGGATATTTGAATCCCGGCAGGGGGTAGCCGGTTACCGGCCTTGTCTTGTGTTACCTCCCCTAACAATCTGCTGCTTACTGATAACAACCGATCACTCGACATGTCCAGCTAATAACTGGGTCTCCGGGTTTAAAAGAACATGACGTGTTTGGCATTTCTACCCGGCATTGTTCTGCTTCTAAGAACTGTCGTCTGTCCATATTGAATCTGTCCTCCACACGTCTTTCAGCATGTCACGTTGTTTTGACGATGCTTTAATAAATCTTTCTGGTTCACTCCGCACAAACTGTCACTCCAAGCCCGTGCGTGCATGAGTTTTTAACCTTTAAGTTTTTCTTTCACAGCTCTCTCACACCAGCAGCGCAGCTATCTTCTAACTTTGCGGTGGTCAACACAACATCAATACACGTAAATTGATTGAGATGTCAAAAACAAAACTATTAGGCGTCATCAAATGTCAATTTGTCCTCAATAAGTGAGTGACTGTACTTCCAGAACAATGATGTATAGAGTGTAAGTGGAACTAGTTCTGGTTGGAGGCTGTGCCAGACTAGCTTCTTTTGGGGTTGTCAGTTTGTAGACGGCAGAGTGCCGTGTCAATGACAAATGTACTGTTTATATTTGCCTTCAATTGTTTCCGTAAAAGGCAAGCCATTAGGGAGACGAATTTACCCTTGGCATTTTACACTGACATTAAAAGCCCCGGGTAGAGCTACAGCCACAAAGTCGGTCAGAACAAGCTGACAGTGTCACATGACTGTATTGACCGTCCCCTACCGTAGAAGAGCGGGGTGGATCTATAACGGCGGTTATTGGACACGGGCAACAACCGATACCGACCCTTAAGTGACTTTTAAGCAGTTGATGACGTCAGTAGTTCAGTTATGAAAGGTTTGAACTTGAAGCCTCTCTCTCTCTCTCTCTCTCTCTCTGTGTGTGTGTGTGTGTGTGTGTGTGTGTGTGTGTGTGTGTGTGTGTGTGTGTGTGTGTCGTTTGAGAGAGAGAGAGAGGTCGAACTTTAGAAAGCCGATCACTTTCCACAAAGAACAGAATACAACCCATACAGACATGTCTCATGAGACATTCAATATTAATAATCCTACGTGTAAATCGTATTACCTGTGTCGACTAGCACAACGTTTAACATTTCAATGGCTGATTTCACTGTGGCTAGCGGGTCTTTGCACGTTCTATGTGTAAGTGTTCAGTCTGGGTTTTGGTTGGTTGCATGACATGCGTGATCAGATCAAGGCTTTTGGTTGGTTGCATGACATGCGTGATCAGATCAAGGCTTTTGGTTGGTTGCATGACATGCGTGATCAGATCAAGGCTTTTGGTTGGTTGCATGACATGCGTGATCAGATCAAGGCTTTTGGTTGGTTGCATGACATGCGTGATCAGATCAAGGCTTTTGGTTGGTTGCATGACATGCGTGATCAGATCAAGGCTTTTGGTTGGTTGCATGACATGCGTGATCAGATCAAGGCTGGTAAATGCAATCGATAGAACCGTATTTTATGGAGTTGGTAGAGCCAGTATTCTGTTGCACCTCACATACACACGTACAGAAACTACTGAACGACGTTCTGAGAGGTCGTAGTGAGTCACTAGTGCGATGACCGTCCCCCCCCCCACCTTCCTCATCCACACATGCGCGCGTGTAGCCCCCAACACACACACACACACACACACACACACACACACACACGCGCGCACACTACCACGGCGGTCCTGTTGTTGTTGTTGTTGTTGTTGTTTTTCAAAAGCCTGTGAATACTTGTATAAGTATGGACATCCCCCCAAAAAATCGATCACAGACTAAATCAGTAAATGACATTTGTATTTGCTAATGGTGATTTTAATCATCTTTGTGGTAAAAGCGTTTTGTCAGTGTTGTTTCTTGTTCCCCTTGACATTTGTGGGTTGTGAGTATTTCCTAACTACAATAAAGTGTGAACTTGAAAGCCGTAGATCTTAAACTGTTCTTTCGTTGTGATTATTCAACTGCAATACTGTACTTAGTGTTGGACATTAGGGTTGCTTTTTACTGTAGGCCGGGCATGGAGACAGCCGAACGTGGTATCCACAACACACAGCGGTTTATCGTGACCTTGATTCGCAGCTGATAAAATGTCGGTATGAAAATATAAATCATTCCTGTGCACCCCGGTAGGGTCAGCCCGTCCCTTCAGATAACCGCACACAGTCTCGGTAATCCCCATACAATGAATCACCTCCCTTGTCAAACTGTATTAGCGACAAGAGCTATTCTCAGACCAGTTATCTCCCTTGGCCTCTGAGTCTGCAAATACACTTGCGGGTCGTAGGAGTGGGTCTAAAGATAACTCGCTAAGTCACTGGGAAGTCCCTCAACTCAATTTGAGAACTTGCGGCCAGTTCTCGTCCTTACATTCACAATGTACAGCTTACTGTATCAGTCACTGGTTCCGTCAAAACTGACATGGGACAAAAACCAGTCATGAGTTGTCGGTTCTGGGGAGTCGGGGTGGCCGAATGGTAGAGCGTTAGACTTCCAATTCTCGGGTCATGAGTTCAAGTCGTATCCCGGCTGGGGCCAAATATTTGTGCTGGCTTTTTCATCGTTGCCCCGTCTTTGAGTCACCCCTATGTGGTGGAAAAGGACGTTAAACCCCCAAACACCCACCCACCCTTGCTAGATTCATCAAAGTGATGACATCCAGGAGTGGTCAATGTGTGTCGTAGGTCCTGCTCCAAATCTGACAGTCTGTGGCAATGTACTGGCTGATTCTTACACTTTCAGCCGCAGAAGTGAACGCGACGATAACCGTTACATGGAGACATTGTTCTTCCAGTGTTCAAGTTGCAAATGCTGTAGCCATCATTCCGTCGGTTTGGTCCATCAGCCGGTCCATCAGCCGGTCCATCAGCCGAATAAAACTGAGGAAAAAAAAGAGTAACATCTACAGTCAGTACACAAGTTCTCACTTACAGACTTCAAACCATCTTTAGCTTCTGTCCGTACAGTTCCAAGTCTTGTTGGCCGTATGTGGCTGGTCTTTACTTATAGCGGATCCTATCAGAGACACTGAGTGCGTGGTCTCTCAAACAAACAAACAAACAAACAAACAGCAGCAAACAAAAGAGTGCCGACTATCCCGTCATTTACCAGAGACAATCATGATGTCACCTCGGACTTAATTCTGATCGACAGTCATAATCAATGTTTGCTCATCAGTATCGTCTGTCGTTTCTGTCCCCAGGTCTCATCAAGGAGCTTGACGTCCACAAGAACGAATACGCAACTAACTTCCTAGCTTCGCACTCCACCTACATCCTGGTACAGAAGGACCTACAGCCTGATGACATGTCTGCTGACAGTTGCTCCACCCCCACCCCGCCCCAGTACACCTACAAGCCACTGCTGGAAGGCAGCACGGACCTCTTCCCCAACTTCCGGCTGCACGTGGCGGAGGTGGAGAAGAAGAAGACAAAGAGAGGAGGCAGCAAATCCCCCAGTCCGGCAGGTCGTCTGTTGTCCAAGCCAAAGAAAAACGTCAGCAAACCGTCCACATCCAAACGAAAACCCTAAAACTTTGAACATTAGTTATTGTCAGTACACGTCACGTCTTGTTGCCATCATTCAAACCTAGTCCAGCGTATATGGCATGACAAAACAGGAGGGGAGGAGGGGGGGGGGGACGGAGCGGAACCGTGTAGAAGGCTTGATGCGAACCGAGATTTCTCGAGAACGTCTCGTTCAGAACCTGACCACATAACTGGCACACCTCGCCGGTTTGATCTCGGTATAACTATGTATTTTAACCAGGTTTGAAAACAATCTTCTAGGTAGGGTTTAAGCGTCATGTACATTTACAGAGAGAAAGGTTTGGAAGGTCGTGTGTACGTATTGTGATCATGAATTGTCTGTGATAACGCCGAGCAGTGACGGAGGGTTGTGTCTACATTTTCAACACCATTTCCCTCAGCAAGCTACTCGAGACTAAACTGATTTTCTCTCGACATGGTCAGGGGCGGCTGTTGGGGCACAGGAACACGTCTCGGTTATTTTGTATGGAAACGTCTAATGCTCTTCTTGAATTAGGACTGTCGCAAGAACTTAGCCTGACAAACACGTGTGTGTGCGTGCATGCATGCGTGCGTGCGTGCGTGTCAGTGTGTGTGTGTGTGTGTGTGTGACGGTGTGTGTGTGAAAGAGAGAGAGAGCGAGAGAGAGAGACTAGACACGACTGTTATAAAGTTTGATCGTGTCCATTGTTTAACTTCCGTCCAATCATTGGAATCAGTATTGTAGATGACATAACACAGGTGTTAGTGGTTGGGTTTGATGTCAGTCTGTCCTATGATTCTAGTATCAAAAGAGCACTGAGTGTTCAATACTACTGTACATGGTACTTGTATCGTTAAGCAGTCAGTAACATGGTCAACCCTGTACCTTCCTCCACTGACATTCTGCCTTATACATGGCTTCGTTGTAGAGGTCTCTGTGTTACACTGAAGTATTTATCGCTATGCACAAAGTGTGCCATGGTTGTATTTTAAAGTGCGTTTTTCAGTAAAACTCTGTCTCTGTGAAAGTATATTTCTAAATTAAAACGCCTGAATAAGTGCTGTCTGAGTTTGTGCCATCGTATATTTCGTTTACAGTATGCGGCGAGCTCTTGTGCTTCTGCATGTGTCGAAGTCGAATATGTCAGTGTGTGTGTGTGTGTGTGTGTGTGTGTGTGTGAAGTTTTTTTTTCTGTTTTGTTTTGTTTGTTTTTGGTAATTTTTTTATGAACTTAGTAAAAGATTTGACCAAAGGCAAAACATAGAACGATTGAATAAGTGAAAGTCCGAGATCAATATAAACACCCATACCCACATCAGAATCTACATCAGTGGCCACACACGCACGTGGGGAGCCGGAATCAGTAGTGGAGCGGTAGAGTGCTGGACTATCAATGCTCGGGTCGTGAGTTCGAATCCCGGCTGGGGCCAAATATTTGTGCTGGCCTTTATCTCGTTGCCCCGTCTTTGACATCACCCTTACGTGGTGGAGAAGGATTCAAACGTAACTTTGATAATGCAAGGTATTAAAATTCTGCACACACCACACACACACACACACACACACACACATACAAACACAAAATTCTGTTTGCTCTATAATCGCCACGCCAAAGCCGTTAACCTGGGTGCTTTGTCTGCCTTTCTTCCCCCTAGAGTTGCACGTTAGGCTTACTGGGAAAATGCTTCCAATGCAAAAATCACTCTGCAAGCGCCTTCGCCGGGCCAATCGGTAATATAGCGAGTGATCTCCGGGCCGAGTTAAGTGGCCGGGTTTGTCTGTCTGCCAATAACCTGTGATCAGATCATCCAGGCGAAAAGAAAAACTCCACACAACTCCTGTCATAACGTCAGTGTGTGTGCCCGAGGACCAGGGGATAAGCTCCCACCCTGGGCGTCGTCACACGTTGCTTGTTTAATCTTGTAATGCAATTAACACAATCAATACACGGCCTTTTGCACGCGTGGTTCCACGGTCGGGCTGATAGCCAGTTTATATTGCAGGGTTTTATCGATGTCCTTCTTCAGTCCAGCCGGCGACGTTAGCCTTGATCCAGTGACACATTATACGGGCTGATACTTGTACTCAGGCATAGTGCTGACAATATGGCGTGGTCTGGATGATGTGAAATCTCAGAGACCAGTCTCTTACAGGAGTGGGGGCGGGAAGGACGGGGGGCGGGGGACAAGTGAAGGTCGGAGTCTCTGTTTCTGTGTTAAAGGTGTTTTGCTGAACTAACAAGAACTGAACCCCCAAAGAACTGTTGGAAAAATAGCAGGTCAGTAACCTCAAGTGACGGACACATCCCAAGCCTACGACTGACGCGGTCTGATCTAAGTGTCCAGGGAAGGACAGACAGACACCAACCAACAGACTCCATAACCCCCCCCCCCCCACCCACACACACACACACACACACACACACACACTGACTTCAGTTTTCAAGTTGGCGGGAAACATCACGGCGGCATCAGTGACCATTTTTTCTAGTTTTTTTCTTCTTCACAGCAGATACAAATACTGATGTTCAGTAAACTGGCGTAACGTGTTATCTGGCGGGTTTACAAGTTCAAGCGGCTGACGCAAATACTGATGTTCAGTAAACTGGCGTAACGTGTTATCTGGCGGGTTTACAAGTTCAAGCGGCCGATACAAATACTGATGTTCAGTAAACTGGCGTAACGTGTTATCTGGCGGGTTTACAAGTTCAAGCGGCTGACGCAAATACTGATGTTCAGTAAACTGGCGTAACGTGTTATCTGGCGGGTTTACAAGTTCAAGCGGCCGATACAAATACTGATGTTCAGTAAACTGGCGTAACGTGTTATCTGGCGGGTTTACAAGTTAAAGCGGCCAGTTCCGTGCTCACAGATCATTTTGAGCTGCCAGTTTTCGTGGTACAGTATCATATCCGGCTGCCACTGAGTACACTTTGACACAAAAACTTACACAGTACACAGACGGCTCCAGTAGTGTAACAACCGACGTTAATTTGAATGTTCGACCGCTCGCCCGGCGCAACTGAAGTGCAAACAACACTGTATTGCATTAAGAGCTGTACTTATCACCAAGATAGTCAGTATTTCGTGTGTACATGCACACTAACGAGGGAAACCGGTCCGAAACATAAGCTGGCTAAGCTGAGATGGAATTGCCCCGTCAGTTTAACACGTAACCGCGTGTCTCTAAGGGCCATGGTTGAGGTCTTTCCAACTCGACCGTCCGACCCGTGATATCAAGTGTAATGGCGTTAATAGCAGGTCTGTTGTCTCGTGTTTTATTACTGGCTGCCTTAATTGAGCAGCACGTGGCCTGACCGAGTCAATCACCGGTGTCCATGTCGAACTACAGCACGTGGGCGGAGCGTGTCAGTTTCAGATAGTGATACCGTGACCGGGGGTAAATGGCGGTTTCTTATAGCCGTGGACGCTCGGGTCTTGCATGAGGCCGTCCGTAATCAATGAACTATAGCAGTGAAACCAAGACAAGTGCGCGGTAATGAAGTCACACACACACACGCACGCAGGCTGACATAAACATCCCCCCCCCCCAACACACACACACACTTGGACACACGCACGCAGGCTGACATAAACATCCCCCCCCCCAACACACACACAAATTAAGACAATAAACCTACACTGCCAAGTAGTTGGCACTCTATCCCCTCTGCGTGCGTGCGTGTGTGTGTGTCAGTGTCACGGTGTGTGTGTGCGTGCGTGCGCACTCCTGAACTAAGCTGGTATTGTGTTTTTTGTTGAACTCTTGACTGAAGCAACAAACACGTGCAGCCCGACACACAAACATAGCGCTAAGAGAAGGAAACGAACAAGTTTTCCAATGGTTTTCACGATCAAATCTACCGAGTGTCTGTTGCATTCACGACTGCCACAATCTATCGCCCGCCATTGACGTCATCACACGATCACGCCAAACGGCTCTTACACCGGGCATTGTCCCGCGTGAAGGAAAGCGTCAATGACACCAAAGACCGTAGATAGAGTTCTGGTTGTATTCAGCACTGCCATATAACGCTGATTCACGTTAGCCTGTCTCTGCTATGAAGAGACCCTGAGTTAAACCCTTTCACAGGTCGCGTGGGGACAGGACATTTCATTCTAGCCTGTAAAATGCTCAAGCACTGACTGGTTGTGTTTGACAAGGTTCTCACCACATGCTGAAGGCGCACAAAGCCAGTGATCGTGAACCTATTACCTTTGTTCCTGTTTTGTTGCACGTGGTACGGGTTGTAAGGTGCGCCTCTTCTGCACGCACAATACCACTAAAGTCGATTTGCTAGTAGGCCCACATTCATGACAAAACCTACACTAAAAAGTAGATAAAAAAACCCAATAATTAAGAAACTGAAACATTATACACGATGTCTGCAAAAGAAACCCCCCCACAAAATGACATAAGTGTAATACATACATGAATATAACATCTATAGCAGGAGTTTCTCTCTCTCTCTCACACACACACACAACAACTGTTTCATGCCATTTCTTTTTATTGTACAGTACAGAACAGTACAGTAGTACCAGCACAGTAATAAGCACACGATCAAACATGCACATTAAACCAGGAGACTATTATATCTCCAAGTCTAACACTCAAGGACCCCCCCCCCCTCACCCTCTCCACACACCACACACACACACACACACACACACACACACACACAATCACACGCATCAACATTTCTTCTGACCATTCACTGGCTTCAAAAGTTCTTTCTTACGATGTTACTGAAAAGGTTTTTTTCTGGTGTCAGATGCTAAGGTCCATGGTGACAAAATGTGAGGGGAGGCGGTCACTCAACATAATGCCGTCTTCACCATGGGTGTCCAGCTCCTCGATATAACCAAACCAGTAGATCACCAAACCAGGACCAAACCTGCACATGATCATCATCTGTTAGCAACACTCAACTCCACAATAACTTAAGTGACAGCAAACACATTAAACTGTGGTTTTACATCATACACAAGGTTTCTTTATGTAGGTCCTAACTATTGCAACTTCCCACAGGTGAATTCAACCACGCACTCAAACCTAATTGACAAAACACTGCTAACACATACTGAAGACAAAAGTTAAAAACTTTCCTGACATAATTAAAAAAACCTAACCTGCATTATATGTAGCCGAGTGGTTTTTACGTTTTACTCTCCTCGGCTACTAGCAGACAACAGCTAGCTCCGGACAGGTCCAATAGTTAAGTAATTGTAATTACATGTACGTCCCTTTCTGAGAGGGCGCTGTGACCCAGGGTATAATTAGCCGTGGCATGTGGGTGCACACCACTTCACTTTCAAACCTTACGATCCCTAATCTTTGCTGGAAGCCACATGTTAGTGTTTTTTTGCTGTGTTTGTCACCAGCCAGCATGAGATCGGATCCCCAAGTGGTCATCAGCCTGTTGTAAAAGCCGAGTACACTGCTCCTCCGTAGTGGTGTTAAAGATGTGTGTTTTGCTTAACGCTATGTGTTCACTCCCTACCACATTCATGCGCCTGCTCACTCCACTCGACACTGTCATATATATACATGTGCCACTGGACACACACTTATAGCCTGATTCAAAGTGCTATTAAAGCTGCAAGCCATAAAATACACAACTGTGCGACTGAACTGATAACTGTAAATAACATCCCTAACTTGTCCTTGTATGACTAAACCGATAACTGTAAATAACATCCCTAACTTGTCCTTGTATGACTAAACTGATAACTGTAAATAACATCCCTAACTTGTCCTTGTATGATTAGTACCTGTTGGTGTAGCACCAGAACTGATCGTTCATGTACGCTCTGTGACTCTCCATATCACCAAATGATGCTTTGCTCTCAATCCAGGTAATCACTTGTCCATTAATGGCTGCAAAAACCAAATGTCAAATTCTATATACTACTTGAGGCAGCCTTCAAAGAACCTGTGCATATACCATGAAAGAAAATTGTTTTCTCGCAAACTGTAAATTTTTTATATACACGTAACTGATTCATATGCAGATCGTGTGCATAATGACTGCAAATACACAATACCTCCCCCCCCCCCACCACTCCCCCAAAGAAAAAATGCAACTAACTGGAAAAAGTCATGAAATTTTTTTGTCAGAAGTGTTCTAGAAGTGAAAGTCCTTACCGATGGGAATCTCAAGTTTAACATCTGGAGTTTTGTCGAATCCTCTCAAGCGCATCTGATCTTCACCTGTAAAATGACAAATAGACATGGACTGATGAAGATTGATCATTTTGCACTTGACATCTTACCTAAAACACTGGACATCTTACCTAAAACACTAGACATCTTACCGACAACACTGGACATCTTACCGAAAACACTGGACATCTTACCGACAACACTTGACATCTTACCGACAACACTGGACATCTTACCGACAACACTGGACATCTTACCGACAACACTGGACATCTTACCGAAAACACTGGACATCTTACCTAAAACACTGGACATCTTACATAGAACACTTAACATCTTACCTAAAACAGGAGTTTCTGCGTTGTAAATGATTTGGAGTTGAGTAGAGGAGAAAACACACCACACACACACACACACACACACAAGGAGCGTGTTCTGGAGAGACTTACCTAAAAAAGGCAGTCCATTGTCATCACACCACTTCTTCAGTTTGACCTCATACTCAAAGCCAATCGACCTGAAACAGTACAGGAAAACAATTGTTGCTGGTACTAACGGCTATGCCTCTGTGCCCACTGTCAGGCAGTGAAAGTGTTAAACAAAGGACTCAGATTGGTTAAAGGAGCAGGGGTAGACAAAATGTTATGTACCTTTGATACTGTCAACCATGAACGTTATGTACCTTTGATACTGTCAACTGTTACGTACCCTTTGATACTGTCAACTGTTACGTACCCTTTGATACTGTCAACCATGAACACTAGGTACCTTTGATACTGTCAACCATGAACGTTACGTACCTTTGATACTGTCAACCGTGAACGTTACGTGCATTTGATACTGTCAACTGTTACGTACCCTTTGATTCTGTCAACTGTTACGTACCCTTTGATACTGTCAACCATGAACACTAGGTACCTTTGATACTGTCAACCATGAACGTTACGTACCTTTGATACTGTCAACTGTTACGTACCCTTTGATACTGTCAACTGTTACGTACCCTTTGATACTGTCAACCATGAACGTTACGTGCATTTGATACTGTCAACTGTTACGTACCCTTTGATACTGTCAACTGTTACGTACCCTTTGATACTGTCAACCATGAACGTTACGTACCTTTGGATACTGTCAACCATGAACGTTACGCACCCTTTGATACTGTCAACTGTTACATACCCTTTGATACTGTCAACCATGAACACTAGGTACCTTTGATACTGTCAACCATGAACGTTACGTACCTTTGGATACTGTCAACCATGAACGTTACGTGCATTTGATACTGTCAACCATGAACGTTACGTACTTTGATACTGTCAACCATGAACGTTACGTACCTTTGGATACTGTCAACCATGAACCTTATGTGCATTTGATACTGTCAACCATGAACGTCATGTGCGTTTGATACTGTCGACCATGAACGTTACGTACCTTTTGATACTGTCAACGATGGGCCCGTAGTGTTCATCAGCTACATTGCACTGAAAAATATTTTTAAAATTCTGTGGCTTACACCGTTTCGATACTAATGTTCACAGTGTTAATGTGTTCTTGAAACGATTTTTTCTAACACTTGTGTATGTATGTACCTAACTACCACTCCAGCTTATGGAGTAATGGAACTACAACAAAGACACCGACCACGTGACTGACCATCAACTGGTACATGTACTAGTATTCAAAATACAGCTGCAAGTGTAGTGTGGGATGTTTACCTCCAGAACCTCACAAGCAAGTGTAGTGTGGGATGTTTACCTCCCAGAACCTCACAAGCTAGTGTAGTGTGGGATGTTTACTCCCAGAACCTCACAAGCAAGTGTAGTGTGGGATGTTTACCTCCCAGAACCACACAAGCAAGTGTAGTGTGGGATGTTTACTCCCAGAACCTCACAAGCAAGTGTAGTGTGGGATGTTTACCTCCCAGAACCTCACAAGCAAGTGTAGTGTGGGATGTTTACCTCCCAGAACCTCACAAGCAAGTGTAGTGTGGGATGTTTACCTCCCAGAACCTCACAAGCAAGTGTAGTGTGGGATGTTTACTCCCAGAACCTCACAAGCAAGTGTAGTGTGGGATGTTTACCTCCCAGAACCTACAAGCAAGTGTAGTGTGGGATGTTTACCTCCCAGAACCTCACAAGCAAGTGTAGTGTGGGATGTTTACCTCCCAGAACCTCACAAGCAAGTGCAGTGTGGGATGTTTACTCCCAGAACCTCACAAGCAAGTGTAGTGTGGGATGTTTACCTCCCAGAACCTACAAGCACGTGTAGTGTGGGATGTTTACCTCCCAGAACCTCACAAGCAAGTGTAGTGTGGGATGTTTACCTCCCAGAACCTCACAAGCAAGTGCAGTGTGGGATGTTTACTCCCAGAACCTCACAAGCAAGTGTAGTGTGGGATGTTTACCTCCCAGAACCTCACAAGCAAGTGTAGTGTGGGATGTTTACCTCCCAGAACCTCACAAGCAAGTGTAGTGTGGGATGTTTACTCCCAGAACCTCACAAGCAAGTGTAGTGTGGGATGTTTACCTCCCAGAACCTCACAAGCAAGTGTAGTGTGGGATGTTTACCTCCCAGAACCTCACAAGCAAGTGTAGTGTGGGATGTTTACCTCCCAGAACCTCACAAGCAAGTGTAGTGTGGGATGTTTACCTCCCGGAACCTCACAAGCAAGTGTAGTGTGGGATGTTTACCTCCCGGAACCTCACAAGCAAGTGTAGTGTGGGATGTTTACCTCAAGAACTTCACGAGCGAGTATAGGATCGTCAATTTCCGTTGGATTGCGCATCAGGTGGGAGATGGTTAAGCGGAAATTGTTAACGCCTCCGTCTTCACCTAAAGATAGACAAAAATTCCTTGTCGTTATCATGTGAACGGATACTTTGGTAAATCTGCACTCGAGTGACACTTGAACTCATGACAGTTTTGTCACTGAAATTATACAGTGCACCTGACTGCTCTTAGAACAAAAACATCCACACACACACACACACACACTCTCTCTCCCTCTTACACACACACACACACACTCTACCACACATACAATTCCTCCCCCCCCCACCCCCCAACTTACACTCTCTCTCTCTCTCGCACACTCACACATGCACCACAGTGATTCCAATCATTCTCCTAACACACAGACACACACACACACACACAGACACACACACACACACACAGACACACACACACACACACAGAGTTGGAAGTCTGTAATGTGGACTTACCCCCCTCCTTTGACAAGCCTGTCAGGTTGAGATACTTGTCCAGGATAATTCTGGCCAGCATGCATGGCGACAGCTCCAGCTGAAAAACAAAACAGCACTTGAAATGGAATAGCTGACTCGGGACAACCTTTAAATGAAACATCTACAGGTACAAACTATTTTATTAAACATCTACAGGTACAAGCTATTTTATTAAACATCTACAGGTACAAACTATTTAATTAAACATCTACAGCATCTACAGGTACAAGCTATTTTATTAAACATCTACAGGTACAAACTATTTAATTAAACATCTACAGGTACAAACTATTTTATTAAACATCTACAGGTACAAACTATTTAATTAAATCTAAAAAAAAAAAAAAAATGTCGTCATGTATTAGTTATGAACGTCATCAGTTATAGTTATACCAAGCATTCTCAAACACGACCAGAGTAAATCACTAAATGGTCTACACGAACATAAACACCAGGTTACCTTGTTGGCCATTTTGACCATAATATGATCTTCTTTCTCTTCAGCCTTTGCACGGAATCTGCAGACATGGAAATAAGTTTGGCCCAGTGATTCAAAATAAAACTTAAAAAGAGATGTGTTTGAGCATATTTTTTTGTTCATAATAATAATAATACTTATATGGCGCAAAATCCCCACCATTGTGGGCTCTAAGCGCTTTACGAAGTGACATTAAGATTAACATATGACGAACAAAGATATAAATACATAAATACAACATATGTATGAGAAACACACAGAGCGACAACCAGCACATGCACACACACACACACACACACACACACACACACACACACACACACACACACCACACACACACACCCAATATCATACATGCAAGGGGAACACACAAAGGGCAACCAGCATGCCCAAACACACACACACACACACACACACACACACACACACACACACACAACACCACACCCCACACACACACCAATATCATACATGCAAGGGGAACACACAAAGGGCAACCAGCATGCCCAAACACACACAACACACACACACACACACACACACACACACACACACACACACACACACACACACACACACACACACACACACACACACACACCCAATATCATACATGCAAGGGGAACACACAAAGGGCAACCAGCATGCCCAAACACACACACACACACACACACACACACACACACACACACACCACACACACACACACACACACCAAACATACACACACACACACACACACACAACACACACACACACACACACACCACACACCCAATATCATACATGCAAGGGGAACACACAAAGGGCAACCAGCATGCCCAAACACACACAGCCTAATGGTAATACATACAACAGATTATGAGCTGCTACAATGAAGAACACACAGCCTAATGGTAATACATACAACAGATTATGAGCTGCTACAATGAAGAACAAAATTATTGATGATAAATGCTGCAGTTTTGTGTATTATTGAAGTTGCATAACTAGCCCACTACAGAACTAGAACTGAGAAAGAACTAGCCCACCTGTCTCTGTTCTGACCTGCTACATGAGGTCTTTTTAAAAAATTCAGTATGGTGACAGTGACACAGGTGCAAAAGAAGGAAGGAAAAATAGCGATCACTATATAATAAGTATATTCATCATTTGTGGCCTGTGTTCCCGATTACGTACAGGTGTGCGTATTTGTAAGGACAAAACTCTTAAACTGACACACACATCTGAGAAACGTGTGTCACAGGGGATGCATTTTTTTTGTTTGTTTGTTTTTTTGGTCAAGCCATGAGAAGCACTATTTTGCCAACACTCTCCTGGAAACTCAATGAACAAAAAGCGACAGACACTTGCAGCATCACATTTCCGCTGAGCAGTTATGCATATATATATATCAGACAGAATCTCAGATCTGATACTATCAGTGATTGGCTTCGGCACTATGGGACACTTTGTGTGCAATCATAATGCTCTATTTGGTAATCTTGCAGGTTCCTCGCCTTGCTGAGTCACCATGGCTGACACTCTCAGTTCACATGTACATGTATCTCTCCTTGAATACTTTTCTAAACAACCAATGGTTTTGGCTTTCACTAGTTTCACTTTCACAATGTTTAAATACAAAAAGACCATGGATTCTCAAAATTTACAAAGGGACCCTCAAACAAATGGAGAGAAGGTCCCAAGGACCCTTGTATAAATTTTCGAATCAAGGGACTCTGGTGGCACAGCTACAGTGAAGTGATGGGCTCCTTACTGCTCATAATAATTCTCCTGAGCTTGGGGAGTTGTGTGCTTGGCATGAGTCTTCTTCATCTTTCTCTGAAAAGGAAATGTACAAATTTTATACTTCATTATATAACACGCCGCATGGAACATCAAACAGTATGCCTTACTCAGTTACTGTTTACAGAGCCAAACAAGCGTTTTATACAAGTTTCCAGGCTCACATAGCAGATGCTGGTGCTAAAAACAGTTTATGTTTCCTTATTTTTTTTAAACACAATTCCACTCACTAGATTCATCAACACAGACATACTTTGTATCAACACACGTGATGTATGCAGTTCTACAGAACTATATCCTGTCCCATCTTAGAAATACATACATACAGTACATTGAAAACAAAAGCTCACCTGAAACTCTTGTGAGTATATGCTGCCCAGTGTTTCAAATGTTACACTGAAATGGATGTAAAACATAACATTAACAATATGAATTTCAATTTGTCTTGACGAAGTTGCACCTGACTTTTATATATATGGTCAAGAGTACAGAGTTGAGTCGAGTGAGTGTGACATGAGTACCCAGTTTTCAGCAAAGTGATAAACAAACTATTTTATATGAATTTGGTGTGTCTTGTCATGAGCAATCTTCACAGAATCTGATTTTCTCATACAAGTTGTCGATTGGCCGTATTTGAAGAAATAAGTTGTGAGTTTGTACATAACATTAAACACTGTCACAATTTTGCAGACTTGAAATTTCAAGGCAAAAACAAACCAGTGATGTTGTTTGCATTTTGTGTTTTTATTTTGAAGGCTTAACCTTCAGCAATATCACAAAAGAGAATGAAAGACTCACTAGATGCAAAGAAATGCAATGAAAAAGTGGTGTGAACATAACTTTACGTCAAGCGGCATGTTAAACTGAAATGAGCACCATTATGACAGAGTACTGATACTGTTTGGTCAATAAAACTTTCTTAAGAACATTGTTTGGGTTACTCAATAATAATGTAGTGCAATACATGAACAATAATAAATGATACGTAAACAGAAATGGATTCAAATGTTTCTGGTTTTCTGCTTGACGGAACATGTCAATAAAACACTTTAAAAAGCTAAACATTTTATTCCAGTTATTATTGTTTCCCAGTAAAATTAAAGACCGACCCTTGAAATACATGCAAAAACAAAAATAACAGTTGCTACTTCACTGTGTCCCTGAATATAGTGATCAAAGAAAGAACTGAGCATGTTTAAACATAACATTACAACATGACAGACTCATTCCAAACTTTAAAAGTCACACAGAAGGAAAAGGTACAAAAAATATATTACCAGTGACTTTGTTTTTATGGTAAATACACCTTAGTCACACAAAAGTGTATCTGACAGATTTAACACATGAATTATTACCATATCCAGCTGTCTGAACATAACTTGACACACTTGAACACAACATTACACTGTGACAGACAAATTTCAGATAGCTAAAGTCAACCAGAAGGAAAAAGAACAAAACATATCAGTTGTAGTAAGTGTGGTTCAATGGAAGGTACTCTTTAACCCCCTCAGAGTATGATTTTAAGCTTAATCCCATAGATAATTGCTATCTCAAGCTACATGAATGTAACTTTACGCAACTTCGAACATAACATTACACTGTGACAGACTCATTTGAGACTGTCAAAATCAAACAAGAGGAAATGGAACAAAAAAATGTATTACCAGGAAGCTTTAATCGAAGGTACACATTCTCTTCACAAAAATATGATTTAAAAGCATAATAAAATTGTTAACTGTCATTATCAAGTTGCTGGAACTTAACTTGACAAACACTCACGCAACAGCTTTCACTCAAACACACACAGGGATGATGTATACAAACTGCTATAATCAAGAAGGGGCTCACAGCATAGGGAATAGTGAATACCTATCATTTTTCAGTACAGCAAAGGAAAAAAATGTAACCTTTGACTGAACATAACTTGAAACCCACTGTTTGTGTATAAAGTTGTGTTCAAACACAAACAGCTCCTGCACATTTTTCTATTGGTGTGATCCTGGAAAAAAAAAACCACAGTCATGAATAAAAACACATAATTTCGCTGTCCTCTATTTCTGGCCATTAAAAAAATGAAGGAATGCCCAAGTTGTTGTTTGTACATAATATAACAACTGCATGAATCTGGGTACGGTGTGTAAAGTTAACTTCAATAAACAAACAGATGAACACACTAAAATGTGTTTGAATGGAAATTTTCAAGACTCCAGGGAGAAAAATTATTCCAAAGATGTTTAGCAGGATATTTTATTTTTGTTTGGTGCTAGACTTGTCGTCGTATGAGTTTGAACATAATGCTGATGACCTTCGTTTGTGAGTAAAGTTGTGTTCAAACCAGAGACATCTGAAATTTTACATAAGAAAGCTTTACTCCCCGCAAAGGATCTTTTTCCGAGTAGCTTTCCACCTAAAAATACCTAAGGCATTCATTGTTTGTTGCTGAATACACAACTTTTGTAACAGAGTCATGAACATAACGTTTACAACCTAAACCACAAATGTCTCCACGGCTGTATCGATTAGAATCACGACAAGGATTAACATCCACACGTTGGTGATACCAATCACCACACTAACATCGAGTTTACCATTGCCGCTGTTGTCAGCAGTATTCCAAAATGCACAAGAACACAGACTCTTTGTGTTTATTCACTTTTTGCTGCTGAGTTGACTAGATTTGTCTGAAGATAACACTTAACACTTAAAACTTACCCTCGGGATTATCGGCTGCCTCCTCCAGTGACGGTTATCAAAGTCATCGGCTCAAAGAAATCATGCTTCCAGCTTGTGTTTGAAACGGCCGCTGGTTGAATTTATCTCATACCCGAGTGTACCGATCGATTTTTTCTCGCGTGAACATAACAGTAAAATTAACACACCGTCGGGTCTTCGAAATCAACACAAAGTTTCTTTTCAACAACACGAGATATATCGGTGTTCTTCCATGAAAAATAAAGAGTGAAAAAACGATGTTGAGATTATGCAAGTTAGGTATTTCGCAGGACAAAAGTACGTTCGACCTCGGTGGTCGATGTTGATCATCGGAAGTTTACGACGACGTTATGTCCAAACGTGCCTACATTTTCAGTCATTTTTCTAAAAAACGGAAAATATTTGACACCTGCCAGTATGCCGACTGAAATAAAGGCAGTTTTGAGCATTTGGAGACAGCAAATGGGTTCACTGACCGTTCTCCATGTTTCTCAAAATAACACTTCAGCGATCGCAAGTACTTTCTGTCACGTTTTTCTTCCACTGCAATCACCGATTTTTCGCCAAAAACCCAGAGTTTTAAACGCAAGAAGTAAATGTACCACATCCAATTCTCACTGTTTGAAACTCTGATTTATACTGAACAAGTGAGCCAAAGTAGACAACTGTGCATGCTTTTTAAACAAGTTTGTAGCATCATTCATGTGAATGGGTAGCCATTTTGAGCACTCGACTCACCTCTGTACTCTTGACCATATATATATTTTTTTTATATTATTATTTTTATTTATTTTGTGTGTGTGTGTGTGTGTGTGTGTGAGAGAGAGAGAGCGAGAGAGAGAGAGAGAGAGAGAGAGCGCGAGAGAGAGAAAATGGACGAACAAAACTTTATTTTACACGGAAAAAAGATTAGATGCGCAGACTTTTTAAAAAAAAATCTTGTCCTTGCTAAACTGCAAACACTAAACTTTAAATTAGAGAGAGAATGAGAGAGTGAGAGAGAATGAGAGAGAGAGAGAGGTGGAGAGAGAGAGAGAAGTGGAGAGAGAGAGAGAGAGAGAGAGAGAAAGAGAGAGAGAGAGAAATTTACTGTCAATATCGCTATGTTACCAAAGAAATGCACTAGTGCAGTCAATGACACTCTTCTTCTCCTATTTTTAACCTGCTTACAATCATCTGATTGATTATTCTAGCACTTTAGCAGGGTGGGTGAGAAAAGGAAACATTTACCCAGGATAAACTCTGGTGAGCTGGCGAAGTTGTTTTCTGGAGCGAAAATGAGGAAGACTTTCCACAATGTCTAAATAAGTAGCCTGCTTCATTTTGCAGCAGTAACTTCCAAACTTTCTGTGAGGTGATGTTGAATGTTGACCACACTTGTCGAAAACCCCGAGTCGATTTTTCGAGATGACACATCTATGCGGCGGAGAGGGGTTTGCAGCTTTAAAATGATTTCACCGAGATATGGAACTCTGTTGCTAAACAACCATAAAAAAACAACACGAATACAACATTATTATTTTTTTATCCGCGGATACAATAAATGCAGGAAATGTTTAATAATTTCGTTAGTTTTCCATATTTTATTTTTAGAGAGTATGATCTTCCGCATTCTGAACCATTTAAGAAATACCAAATATTTAACTGAAATTCAAAGAATTTCACAAGAAAGTACAAACATGAACCACAAAATAGTGCATATTTGTTACTTTTTCCCTTATTTAGGTGTTTCAAAACGCTGAACTGGTTTTCTTAAAACACAATCCATAAAATACTAAATTCTTAAATGGTTGGTGGGAAGTTTGATTTTGTTTCCGGTACATCTGGTTGGGGGTAGCAGAATTGTTCTAAAAAGAAAGACATTTTTGTTAATTAAACATAAGCCGGTCTGAATCCAGATGGCTACGAAGTCGCGAGTCTCGCTACGAACAAACAGAAGACGATTGAAAGTCGATTTAGCTTCAGACGGAGACAATACAGCGGCAGAAAATGATGACGCTTTGCCTGAAGTGGGCAGCCCGAGAGTACCCAGGCTTGGACTCGCGTCTCCTGTCACCCCGAGGACAACCAAAACGACCGCAGAAAATAAATCCGCTGATGAGAGCTTAGGTTGGTTTTTCTTATTTTTTTTAATTATTTTTAACTGTACTTAGTCTCTTTTACAATGCTGCGTGAGCCAGGTTCTCAGTATGTGCATCACACGTGGCCTTCTCTTGTACTGATTTCGGTGATTTCTTGCTGTGCAGGGGTCCTATTAAACTATGCGAGGTTATCATTATGCCACGAATAATCGATGTTATGCCAGGGCGTGGCAAGGCCACAGGAAAACAGTTGAAAAGCCCGATGAATGCAGATTCTGTGTGCGTGTGCACATTTATTTTGATTTATTACAGACGATTGGAAGGTGTTACATTTTCAGCAACTGGAAAGTTGACATGATGTTGTTTGGAAGCAGCATTGCACAAAAAACGCAGAAAACATGCATAAGTAAGGAGAAGCAGAGACGGCAGTATTAAATTTAAAGATGAAGTTTACCAAGCAGATTTGCAAAAATCAAACCTAGAAATTTTGTTAAGTTTTTGTCATATTTTAGCAACAAAAAAAGAAAGATGTGATTCTTTAATAAAAATTACTACAAATCTGTAAATTAAAACTTTGCATTAAAATTAGATCAAAGCTAAACACTTTTCAAAACAAGAACTGTTGTCTGAGCAGGACAAACAGATTCAGGAACAGTTTTGCTCCAAATGCCATGTTTACCATGAACAAACAGCATAGGACCTAAAGAAGTCACAGTAGTTTCTATGTTGTATGTTTTGGTCTCCTGTTGAATTTTAGAAATCACCATATCAAATGTATCTGAAACATTTACAGACAATAAATTCCATTTTTGACTCAGCATTTCATTTGAAAGGGTAGGCTAGCATTTATGTTGCTAGTGTCACTGTCAGACAGCATTAATACTAGTAATAGTAATTAAATACTAATTGTTGTGATACTATCATGAGGTTGTGTTACTAGAGTCAGATAGCGATGTGTATACTTGCACTAATGGTTGTGTTACTGTCGCTGATGGTGTGTTGCTAGAGTCAACAGCGATGTGTACACTTGTAGTTGTACTAATTGTTATGATACATGTATACATACATGTACTATTGCTGAAGTTTTCTTTTACTTCACAGATGATGACATTCTCAGCCAGCAGCCAACTCCCAGCAAGTATAGTTACCTGTTACCAAACTACTTTGAATCACATACAGACAATCCAGATGATTCCACCCTCGAAGTTCTGTGGGACTGCTCTTCTCCAGATGCCATCAGACACTTAAGACGTAATTTGTTATTCATATTTTGCTCCATAACCAACAGTAACAGTACTTACTTAGCCCCTGGCTCCAAGTGGAGCATAGGCCATCGACAACCCTTCGCCATCACACTCTGTTCTGGGCTATTCTTGCCACTCCAGTCCAGTTGGTCTACAGTAACAGTCTTACCTGTGTAATTTGATTGCTGCTGAATAGAGTTTGAACTCCTAAAGTTTAATGTCAGTGAGAATTCTGGTGTTTTTGTTGTTGTTGTTGTTTTTTGCATTATCATTTTGTACACTTTTGTTGTCGCTCAGGGTCCGTACAGACTACAGGTCATGGAATCCTGGAAAAGTCATGGAATTTGGAAATAGCTTTTTCAGGCCTGGAAAGTCAAAAAATTATCTCAAGAGTCATGAAAAGTCCTGGAATTTCGGAATTTTATGGAAGCCATTTTGAGTCCAACAGTGAAACGGCCAACTTGGTGATTATTCACTGGACTGATTGCCAAAAATACCAACAAACTGCCTTCCCATAGGCTAACGACTAATTCTGAAGACTGGTTTTGCTGACTGCGATAACTTGGATAAGCTCATAATTTTTACCCTCGCGTGTGTCAGTGTGAAAGAGGGCAAAAAAGGTGTCATGGAAAACAGGAGAGTTGGCCTCGAAAAGTCATGAAAAAGTCATGAATTTTTGAGACTGTGAACCTGTATGGACCCTGTCGCTTGGCTTTGTTGCATTTGTTTTGTTGCAAGCCAGTTCTCCCTCACTCAGTCACTGTGTTTTTGGTTGTTGGTCTGGGTTTTTGTTTACTTTTGTGGGTTTGTTTGTTTTTTTATTACAGGGAGGACCAAGGACAGCAGTGTGAAACTGAAAGAACTTGTCAAACATTTCAAAGGAGTTGAAGTAAGTGACAGACATACACTAGTACAGTACAACACATTCACCGTACAAATTATGTTGGTTCCTCAGGACGTACAAACAGCCCGTAGTAACATTAACACTAAATCATCAATGCAGATTGCTTACTGTGATGTATCTCATTATGACTGTGATGTATCTCATTATGACTGTGATGTATCTCATTATGACTGTGATGTATCTCATTATGACTGTGATGTATCTCATTATGACTGTGATGTATCTCATTATGACTGTGATGTATCTCATTATGACTGTGATGTATCTCATTATGACTGTGATGTATCTCATTATGACTGTGATGTATCTCATTATGACTGTGACATTTGAGTTATTTCATATTCACCACTGAGTGTCTGTCTGTCCTTGTGAAGCCATCAGAGGTCAAGGTGGACACCTCACCCCATCTGAAAATTTTGCGAGCATCACTGCTGCGACAAAAGCAGCGACAACTACGAAACGCAGAGAATGGCGGGGAAAATCGCAAGAAATCCAAAAGGTTGGTTCCAAAGTTGATTCACTTCAAAGCTGAAAACACCTCCAGCTGGTCTTCATTCTGTCAAATGATAACAAGTCTGTTGTAGAGATCGCAAAAAGTCACTGCATTTCGATGGAAATTTCTAGACCATCCCAGAACATGCGAGTGCAGTAACGTCAGTAGATTACGTGACCCAGGAAAGATTCCGTACTTGCCAGTATGTTGTAGAATGTTCTAGATCTGACCTGTTAGTATATAAGCAGCACTGCACAGCGTTCTGGGTTCTTCCTCTTTCATGAGTTTGTTCTTGCGCATCTTCTGTTAATAAAGTATTGGAGTTCTAGCCTGTTGTATCCCGTGTCTTCTCTGCGAGTGCACTGAGAGAGCGACATAGCAGGAGAAAAATACAACAGAAATATTTGGCGTCGCCGACAGGATTCGACATTGATCTACCTACGAAGGGACAGTACTCTCCAGTACTCAAGAAACTCCAACTACAGAAGTTGCACCCCTTCAACTGTTGCAGCAGCGAAAATTGACGACTGACCATGGCAGAGACAGCGGAGCTGATAAAATTGCTTAGAGAGCAATTAGAACAGCAGAAGGAACAGATGAAGATTCAAATGGAACAGCAGAAGGAACAGATGAAGATTCAGAAGGAACAAATGGAACAGCAGAAGGAACAAATGGAACAGCAGAAGGAACAGATGAAGGAACAGATGAGGATTCAAGCAAAGCAGCATGAAGAAGAATTAGCAGTCCAAAGAGAGCAGATGGGTGCGTTGATGAAGATGATTCAAGTTCAGACACCGACTGGGGATTCCAGCGCAAGTACCCGTCCTCACACTTCTACTGTTTCGACCGCCGCTATTCCACCTTTCGCTGCCTTTGATTCCACTTCAGAACTGTGGCCTGACTACTGGTCAAGGTTCTGCACATTTCTTGTCGCCAACGCCGTTCCTGACGACCGCAAGGCTCAAGTCTTCCTCACTAATCAGACTCCGGCTGTCTACAAGCAACTGGCAAATCTGGCTGCTCAACAAAATCCAAGAATGAATATCAACGACCTGACGATGGACCAAATCGTCGAATTCATGAAAGAACAATTTGACCCAAAACTGTTCATAGTGCGAGAACGTTTCAAGTTCTGGAGCAACATGGAACGGAAGCCAGGCGAAACACTCCAGGAGCTGGCAGCCCGTATACGTCAAGACGCGGCTACCTGTGACTTTCCTTCGATCCAAGATCCACAAGATGAAGCTCTTAGGCAGAGATTCATATGTTCTGTCAACAACGAAGCTGTCTTGAAGGCTCTTTTCAAGGTCAAGGATACCGAGTTGGATTTTGCCAAGGCTGTCAAGATCGCCATAGAGACTGAAGACGCGGCAAAGGTGGCCAAGGAAACTGTCTACGGTTCCAAGCCCAGACCGGTCAACAAAGTCAAGATGAACAACAAAGGGGGTCGACCAAAGAACCACCTGCAGTCTAACTCCACGACCAGCAATTCAGTAAAGTGCTACAGGTGTGGAAAGGCTCATAAAGCAACAGACTGCTTCTACAAAGAATCCAAATGCAACTTCTGTCAGAAGATAGGACATTTGGAGGCTGTTTGCAGGAAAAAACTGCATCAACAGCAACAAGGGGGACGACAATCTGCAAAATCTTCAGTGAAAAGTATCACAAAAGCAGAGCTCGTCAAAGCCATCCTCGGCGAAGTTCCCCAAGATACTCCTAGGTTGGACGTTCCAGTCACAATCCAGGATCAACAGTTCACGATGGAGCTGGACACCGCAACCACGGGAAATTTTGTTTCTGTGCCAGTCTGGAAACAACTGGGAAAACCGAAGCTGGATGACGTCACACATCGGTACGAGTCTGCCAGCAAGCATGACCTACCCGTGTTGGGCACCTTCATGGGCCAGACTAAGGACCCAGTGACTGGTAAACAGAGCTCCATTCCCTACATCGTCACCAAGATCCCTGATCTCAACTTACTTGGACGAAACGCGATCCAGGCTCTGGGAATTTCAGTGGACAATGCCCTTGGACTGAAGAGCATAGAGAGTCAAGTCAAGAGCGAGGGTGCAAAAGAATCGCATCCGAAGACCTCCAGCACAACTTATGCTTCTCTTCAAAAGGATTGCCACACTCTCTGCGACAAGTTCCCAGATCTCTTCAAGGAAGAATTGGGATGTCTGAAGGATTTTGAGCTGGAAGTAAAGTTCAAGTCCGACGCGAAGCCGGTTTTTCACAAGGCAAGGCCGGTTCCGTTCGCTCTTCGTGATGACCTGACGAAAGGCTACGAAGAAGGCATCGCCAAAGGAGTCTGGAAGCCAGTCCAATTCAACGACTATGGAACACCAGTGGTTCCAATTCGTAAGACAAATAGTACAGGCGCCCTGAAGCCAAAACTGCGGATCTGTGGTGACTACTCAGTCGGGATCAACGATCAACTTGCTGATCACCGTCACCCAATGCCTCTCCCAGAGGAACTGATGCAAAAGCTGGGAGGAGGATTCGGTTACACGAAGATCGACCTCGCTGATGCCTACAACCAGATCAAGCTGGCACCAGAAAGTCAACGCAGACTAGCCCTCAGCACTCACCGTGGGGTACTTCTGCAACAACGACTACCTTTCGGAATCAAGTCAGCACCTGGTTATTTTCAGGAGATCATGGAAAATCTGACCAGTGATCTGCCTGGAGTTGCCGTCTTCCAAGATGACATACTCACCAGCGGGAAGGATGCCAAAGATCATCTGAGCAATCTGGAACGACTACTCACGCGTCTGAACGACAAAGGACTCAGATGCCGTCGTGATAAATGCCTGTTTGCTCAACCCAGTGTGGAATACCTTGGACACACTCTATCGGCTGAAGGAATCTCCAAAGGATCCAAAGTCGAGGCAGTCTTGAAGATGCCACCACCTACGGATGTCTCAAGCTTGAAGTCTTTTCTGGGCTCAGTACAATTCTACGGGAAATTCATCCCAAACCTGGCTACTATGGCAGAGCCGCTGTACCGCCTGACAAAGAAGGCAAGTCCCTGGAAGTGGGGAGAAGAGGAACAAGCAGCTTTTGAACAGCTGAAGAATGTGCTTTCCTCTGATCAAGTCCTTGTACACTTCGACCCAGATAAGCCTGTGGGGCTGGCTTGTGACGCATCCAACGTTGGAATTGGAGCAGTACTGTTTCATCGCTATCCGGATGGAAGCGAGCGCCCAATTGCCAATGTGTCCAAGACTCTTACAGCTGCAGAAAGAAACTACAGCCAAATCCACAAGGAAGCCCTAGCCATCATCTATGGTTTGCGGAAATTCTATCAGTATCTGTACGGACGACAGTTCATACTGGTGACTGATCACAAGCCCCTGACGGCGCTGTTCGGACCAAAGAAAGGGACACCACTTCTTGCAGCTAACAGACTAGCTCGGTGGGCCCTATGGCTGAACCAGTTCGACTACACGATCGAGTACCGGAAAACTGCAGATCACGGCAATGCAGATGCCCTCAGTCGCTTGCCTTCTGGAGACGACATCGACTTTGACAGGGAGGAGAGTGGGGAAGACACGGACATGGTGTGCGCCATCCGAGTTCTCAGTCTTCAAGTCAAACCTTTCGACGCCAACATCCTTCGTCAAGAGTCAGGCAAAGATCCAGTGATAGCTACAGTGATGCGCTACGTGCGCGAAGGGTGGCCGCTGAAGCACGCTGAGATCAACGAAGAAGTCAGAAAGTTCCAGAAGTTGTCTGATTCTCTCAGTATCTGCCACGGATGCCTCATCTATGGTACAAGAGTTGTGATTCCACAAAGCCTGCAGCCCAAGATCCTTGATCTTCTGCACATCGGACACTTCGGCATGGAACGCATGAAGCAGTTGGCAAGAACTGCAGTATACTGGCCCGGTATCGACGCTGCAATAGAGATGACGAGTCGACGATGTGACTCCTGCGGCGAACATCAAAACAAGCCATCCAAACCGCCAGTTCATCCCTGGATGTTACCAGAGAAGCCATGGAGCCGAGTTCACTTGGACCACGCCATCAACTTCATGGGCACCAACTGGCTGGTGATCACGGATGCTTACTCAAAGTACCCATGCATCCACCCAACGTCATCCACGTCCACTAGAGCTACTCTAGACCTGCTGGAAGAAGACTTCGCTCACTTCGGATACCCACACACGTTGGTCTCCGACAATGCAACCACATTTGTTTCTGAAGAGTTCCAGAGCTGGTGCAAGGAACGTGGGATCACGCACCTGACAGGAGCGCCCTATCATCCTGCTACCAATGGAGCTGCAGAACGGCTGGTGCAGACTTTCAAGCAAGCTCTCAGGAAGTCTTCTCTGCCCCCGAAGCGAGCACTTCAAGAGTTTCTGATGCAGTACCGGAGAATGCCGACATCCTGCGGATTCTCTCCGAGTGAACTCTTGATGTCCAGACAGATTCGGACAAGGATCGACACTTTGCTTCCCTCGCCAGCACACATAGCTCAGGGCAAGCAATCGAAGGAGGCATCTAAAACTCAGGTGACTCCAGACTCTGGAGGTGTCGCCAAGGTGACCAGGCAATACAAGGCTGGAGATCCAGTATACGCACTGTACTATGGACCTCACCATGCCAAGCAGCCCAGATGGGTACCAGCAGTGGTCAAGAAGTCTACGGGTACTCGCTGCTTCAACGTCAAGGTAGTTCCTCGTGGCCCAGTTTGGAGACGACACTGGGAACAGTTGCGCCCACGTTACGCTTCTGAAGAGGACAACGAACCTGGTGATTCAGCAGATACCTCTGAGCTCCCGATCGACCATCCGATGGAGATTCTGGAGAATGTACCACCGACACAGAACCAGAGCAGACCACGACTGCCCAGGACCAAGCCACCTGTTCCAGAGTATGGTCCAGACAACCCCAGACGATCCAAAAGAACACCAAAACCCAGAGACAGACTTTGTTGTTGAAGTTTGTTGTGAAACAACAATTTTGGTAGGGAGGTGTTGTAGAGATCGCAAAAAGTCACTGCATTTCGATGGAAATTTCTAGACCATCCCAGAACATGCGAGTGCAGTAACGTCAGTAGATTACGTGACCCAGGAAAGATTCCGTACTTGCCAGTATGTTGTAGAATGTTCTAGATCTGACCTGTTAGTATATAAGCAGCACTGCACAGCGTTCTGGGTTCTTCCTCTTTCATGAGTTTGTTCTTGCGCATCTTCTGTTAATAAAGTATTGGAGTTCTAGCCTGTTGTATCCCGTGTCTTCTCTGCGAGTGCACCGAGAGAGCGACATAGCAGGAGAAAAATACAACAAAGTCATTGATGGTGTTATTGACAAAGTGTAAACGCAGATTGATGCATGATACTGAATACTGTTGGGTGTGTGTCATTGTGCACGTGGCTGGCGGGTCACCAGCAATCCATTACAAGTCTAGTTCTAGTGTTACTAATTACTTATTACTATTAGGCTTCTGTAATTCTAACCAGTTGACAGCTTCTTGAGCCAGCAAACTTTGTTTGGTACATGTGTAACTGACTTGTATACTGTAGCATGAATAGGATTATCGTATACTGTATCATGAATAGGATTATCGTATACTGTAGCATGAATAGGATTATCGTATACTGTAGCATGAATAGGATTATCGTATACTGTAGCATGAATAGGATTATCGTATACTGTAGCATGAATAGGATTATCAAACATGACTACACAGACATGACATAGAGACAACTAGTTAGATCATATATTATGTGTGTATGGTCATATTGGCCTAAGACTAGCAAGAGGTATTCCATGTTAATTTTTGTTGTTGGGGTGTTTTTTTTTGGTTTTTTTTTTTTTCCTTCATTGTCAGGTCTGCACGCAAACCTGATCCTTACCAACAGGAAATCCTGGCTAGAATCATGCACGCTATAAAACTCCGATCAGGTACAGTAACTGTTGGTTTCTTTTTCACGTCACTTTACACTTTCCCCTTCTCTGTTCAATTACCGTACATGTGTTGTAATTTACTGATTGGTTGGTGCTACATGTATATTCAGAGAGGTGGAGTGATTTTATCTTTGGAACAAGATTCTTGGTGAGAAAACATCATGAGGAACAATTTGGAGACAGGCATAATTTATGAGGAGATATTTATCTATGACTGTGTATGAGGAGATGTATTTGTCAGAAAGTTTGTGCATAGTCTCAGCGTAGACACTGTATACAAATTTCAGTGTAATGCAATATTTCTCAAAAAGAAAAGTAACTGCACACATCATGAATATGATCAATTTCACAGTTATTTAGTTAACAAATGCTCATCATAACTTACTTTTTATATATATATATATTGACTGTTTCATTCATCTTGTTTTGTTGTTGATTTTTCAGAAAACAGCAAAGATGCTGATACAGCAGGTCCAAGGTACTTTGTAAACTTGTATCGTTTGTAAACTTGTATCCGTGTGTGAAACCGTCCACACAGCATCCGTACAATTGAAAGACTGGTGATCAAATAATAACTCTCTGTTTCTGTATGTAGACAGCAAAATGTAAATGGTTTCGTGCAATAGTCATTGGTAATGTAAGAAATGTGATTTCCCATAGGGAAGGCAGAAGTAGAAGTGGGCTTCAGAACTCTGCAATGACGCGGAACTGTATCACCATAAATAAACAAATTCTCTCATCTTCTCACTGTGCTAGAGCTTGTGGTGTGTACCATATCTGATACTGTGTAGATATACATTACACAGTTGTAGTTGGGTTTTTTAACCTTCTGGCTATGTTGCTAAAAAACTTCTTAGTCCTACATCGTGTGAAACAACTTACCCATGGTTTTTACATAGGTAATTTTCGACTTATTCCTAGTCCTACGTCGTGGGAAACAAATTACCCATGGTTATATAGGCAATTCACAACTTATTCTTATTTATTGTTTAATTACTCTGCTAATTACAAGTTAAACAACACAATTTTTGGCATGAACATAGTCAAACCATTTATTGACAAAGTCATGAAATTTCAAAGGTGTGACCTAAATATTGACCGAGATACGTTCATCTAAAGCAATGTGTGTGCAACTTTTTACCCACGACGTAGCCGGAAGGCTAATAATTGTTTTCATGCAGTCTGCACTTCTTTTTTTTTTCTTTTTTTTAACATGATGGGCTCTGGGCATTGTTTGTTTACCATAGTATCACTACCAACATCGCTGTTTACCATAGTATCACTACCAACATCGCTGTTTACCATAGTACCACTACCAACATCGCTGTTTACCATAGTATCACTACCAACATCGCTGACTCCAAGTGTTGACTGGCTTGTTTCAGCACTGCCTCTGAGTCTGGTGTCACAACAACAGAGTCCCTGGCACCGGCTGAAGGTGAAGAGAACAAGGATAGTGAGCATGATGACAGTTGGAGCGATGACGACTTGTTTGAGAACAACTCCTTCATCATCCAGGCGACTCAGAACCCAGAACTCTTTCTGGATGTCTCCGGCACCAGCACTCCAAAGCGTGATAGTGCGAGGTGCACTGTGAATAAGGAAGCGCCAGTGTCTAGGACTCCTCAGCAGCAAGTGTCACTGAACAGCACCAGTGTTCTTGAGTCTCAGAATTCTGGGGTGATCCCTCCCACTCTGGTCCCTGTAGATTCACAGTTAAACCATCCCGCAAACACTGCCACAGGGAGTAAATTTATAGGAGGGGAAAAGACTAAAGTTCCCGTGGGGCCTGGTGGTGGGAACGCTCTGTTGAGTCCCATCCGCAGTCATGGTCCACTGAGCCCCATCCACAGTCACGGTCCACTGAGCCCTATCCGGACTAACAGTTTGCTGGGGAAGAGGCACATGGCTGAATCACCCAGGTCTCGATTCCACGTCCAGCGACAGGCTGGCAACTGGCCAAGGAGACTGTTAAGTCCTGCCCTTCATCGTCCAGATCCACCTCTGCCTGAAAATGCTGCGAGTTCAGCTCAGCAAAGCATACCTTCAACAAATGTCGCCCCTGCAGCTCGTCCTCAGTCTGGGCAGAAAATTCCTTTAGGACAACAAGCTGTACCACCTACACACAACTCTTCTTCAGCTCGCCCAGGGCAGACATTACGATCTTCAAACAGTGCTACAGCTCAGCAGGCTGTGAAAGTGAATGACACTATGCGAGCAGTGGACAAGGTTACAGGTCGTCAGACTTCACTGAATGGTACGGGGCGGTCAGCAAACAACGCTTCAACAAGAGCTAATGACAATTTCACGTCAGGACACGGTAATGGTCATGTGCCACATAGAACTCTGAAAAAACAACAAGCGATCACTGTTGGACAGAAGTCAGGACATGTGAAGCTTGGAAATGTGTTCAGCACAAATGCTGCATGTAACTCAACCACACAGAATGCTGCCAGCGGATATTCAAACAAGACGTCCATCAGAGACTCTCACGCGAGCATACATACTAACAAAGCAGTCAGTAGAGCAGTGTCAGGCGCTCCTCAAACATCGAATTCAAAGCCAAACTTGGCTTCAACCTCAGCAAAACCTGCAGTGGGTGTGGCTACATTGAGTGTCAATAACGACAGTGATGATGCATTTGATGACAGTTTGTCGGAAGAGTTGCTGGTGAAGCTGACGGAGCAAGATGACATGTTTGAAAGTCAGGCAATACAGGAATTCCCAACACAGCCTCCAAAGAAACCCATCGGTTCTTCGTCCAAAGTACCAGCTGCAGATGTTTGTGATTTTGATGACATGGACGATGAGTTACTCAGCTCCATTTGTGAATTTGATTCCTTTTCAGGATTGCCAGGCAAGAGAATAAATGACAAAAATCAACAATCAGCTCCCATCACAAAGACAACAGGACCGGTGGTGAAGAACAGCGCAACTGCTTTGAAACCCAAATACGGCCCTAGTGAAAGCAAACAAGCACGGTTGTATGGTAGTGCTGTTCACAAACCTGCTGCCAGTGGTGGCGTCACTTTCAACGGAAATAAGAAAAGTGGTCCAAGTTTCCAACCTTCAGCAGGAACCAGGACGGCAAAACGATCCAACGCCACCGCAACAGCTGTACAAATCAACGTCAGTGCCAGAGGAATTTCCAACAACCACCAGAGTCTGAAATCTGCAAAGCCCGCTACAGGAGTCGTTTACCCATCCACCACGCTCAGTCGATGTGGGGCTCCGCTTGCCACACTAGCGACCAGCAACACTTCCTCTAACGTACCACAACCGTCCACAAAGAAATTTTCCTTCAAGCCGTTGTCAGGAACCAACAGTGGCAGGACAGTGTCAACAGCAGGCGTGACATCGACAAAGGCACCCTCAACGAACGTCTCAGGCACTTTCAGCCAGGACATAATGGAAGACGATGATGATGATCTTGCAGATGACGCTTTGTATGAATCACAAATCATGGCCATGTTGGACCAGGTTGAATGTAAGTCTCCTTCGTTACAAGTCACAAACTTCACTCAACATTTTGATTTACTACTTTGATTGACCTAGTTTTGCTGATACAATAGTATTATACCTACAGTCAAGAATTAGGCTTGCTTCTCTGATCATCAGTATGTAAATTAAAATATCTGGAAGTTGCAGTGAAACTATGGGGCAATTTCAAACAGCTGGAGGTAAGTCAGTGGTATAGACACACCCACCACTGTAATGCATGTATTTTTTTCATGGTTATGGATTTCATGTTTGTGTGTTTGTGCAGCTCAAGTAAGCCAGCAAATTGCGGGTAACCGTGCGCAAACTCCACCCAAGGCCAGTCCCCTCAAGTGTTCGCAGGAAGAAATCGAGAAGAAACGTCAGGCGGCCATGGCACGACGTCTCAGATCCGCTTCTCGACCCGGAGGAAAACCGCCCTGATCGGTGGGCTGTGGTGTGTGACATATGGTCGTGAATATGAACAGTGTTGACTGTGTAACAGAACAGTGAGTTTGACTGAGACTGAAACCATCATTTGACACTGGGCATGTCAGCACAATAATGATGGGACAGTCATAAACTGGTGTTTCCTTTCACCTAGTATGATGGGATAGGCTTTGACATGTATGCGCCTGTTTCTCCACAAGTAAGATGCTGATGGTGGTGTTGTGATAGATTTATTAGCAGCAACTTTCTCAGACACATGTTGAAACTGTGGAATTTGTTCTTGTATGTGAAAATTGTGATGCTGTGCAGGAATTTCCAGAGTGCAAGCGGACACCGGAGATCTGACAGAGTAGTTGGACATGTCTCTTTACTCGGGAGAACCACTGTGAATGTGTGATGGGGGAAAACGTCAGAGATACACTTGGGCTTATAATAAAAGTGTCGAGTCAGACTTGGAACCCCAGTCATGTTCCGTATGTGATGTAGTTAGGATTATACCATGGATGTGACGGATGAATTTCAAACTGAAATCACATTTGAAAAGGAGGATGTTATTTACCCCTTGGAGCACCATGGTGGGTTGTTATACATTTGTCTTCAGCTAGTTTTCAGTAGAGTTATCATGTGTACATGCAGGTTCACAGGGCGGAGATTTAGCAAGCCCGACTAAGGAGCCGGTCGGGTTCCCAACCAGGGAAGTTGAGGGAGCTTGACGGGGAGCCCAACAATTTTTCAAGGAGCCCGATTCTGATGAGAAATTTTGCTGTATCTCAGTCTGCGCTATTTTTAGACCAGTCTGCACGATGGTGCAATGAGAGCTCTGGGCGCTGAGGCGGTCAGCAGGTTCAGCGACGGCGTACGTGTGTATTGCCGTGTATTACCAGTCCAGTGCAGGTGTGTCAGTAAGCGGAATCTACCGATCGGGCCGGGAAATATCAATGCGCCAGCCGGGCAATTGAAACCGATCCGAGGGAGCCCGATGTGATTTTGAGGTGCCTCGGGCGCCCGGGCACCCGCTAAAGCTCAGCCCTGGGTTCATGTGTAAATTGTACATAAAGAATAAGGTTTCAGATACTTTGTAACATTCTGCATGAACGCTGGCGCTGTGTTCGTCTTGTGTTTTGAACCTTAACTGAAGGTTACCTATGTATATGACAATCCTCCAAGTTTTCATTTTGGTGCTTGGTTTGATTGAAATTACAACAGGGTATGTCTGGTTGCCTCGTTTCATTTCTAGTGTCATTTCATTTCAACTTCAAATTACTAAATTGTGCAAGATTAAATCTGTCTACCGGTTGTATAGTTCTGGAGAAAATCCACTCACGCTTGTCTGTCACATGCACAGACAGAGAGGCAACGAACAACTCAAATTTAGTTCTGATTTTATAGACAAAGCATGGAAAACATGAATATAAAATAATTTCTGTGAAAGGAATGTACAGAGATTGGACGAAACTCAATACGAAAGTTTTATGTAAATTGTAGCAATGCTGTATGTCAGAAAGAATAAAGATGATATGTAAACCAATCTGGAGATCTGTTCATTGTAATCATGTCAAACTGTCAACTGGATAGTGTGAGAGAGAGATAAAATTCACATACATATAAAAAGACGCACAATGCACTGGTTTTTCCTTCAGAAAAAAATCAAGCACTTCGCAGATCACATTTCATACATACTGGTCTGGAATTTTTGCAACAAATACTGGCTTCCCTTCTCTTTCAGATGACAATCCTTATGTCTTAGACCAGCCTCCAATCCTTACGTCTTAGACCAGCATCCACCTATGTTTTTACTCTTCCACTTAATGAAACTGAAAAATTGTCTGGCATGGACAACAACAAAAAATCTGAACAAAACGATCTGGGAGGCACAGGGAACCCTGTCTATTTGTATGGCCAGTACGGTTACCTGAAAGTGACAAATGTCACATCATACAGACAGCACACCCTTCCAGTACATGTATATATAATTATAAGATGCTGCCTGATATGTTTCTGCCTGCATAGTCGCAAAGTACTAAATCAATTTACATACAAATGTAGACCCATAAAGAGAACACGAAACAAAACAACACCTTAGATGTGTATTTATAAAATTGTCTGAATGTACCAACGATACATCTGCCATAAAACTGTCCCCCCCAGTGAACCAGTATGTTGTACACACAACTGAACTGTATTTACACATTATGTACAGTTTCTATATTCAGTGTAAATTTGTATACAACTGGGCAACATTCACCCAAAAATCTGTACATTTATATAAAAGTAGCTTAACTGTATAACATGAGGTGTGTTCACTCCCATCAGCTGTATACAAGCATGCTGTTTTCAAATTTGACAGTCCATACACGCATATGGTTAACTCTTTGACGACGGAGCACAATTTCTGACACACGATTTCCTATAGGAAATCGTGTGTCAGAAATTGTGCTCCGTCGTCAAAGAGTTAACATTGCTGTATGAACAACAACAACAACAACATGTTATACATAGTACATGTATACAACTTCTTCAACAGTACAAGGAATTCTTACAGAAGACAATCCCTGTTGTCTATTAATTTTGCCCTCCGATGCATGTCAGACAGCGTATCTTCCATGTAAAAACGCAGGAGTAATCTTGTACACATATCCCATCAGATTCAAGTTACAATACACACTAATTACCTATATGTACAAACACTTTCATGGCAGTTTCAACAGGTATCACTTTCCTTCAATCACACTTTGATTGCATAAATGTTCATACTGCACACGTTAGGTAAAGCTTCTTCACTTATTTCTATGTCCTAATGACAAATAAAGGACATGAATTTACATCAGGTAAGTAACAGGTCAGGTACATTAAAACATCTGGTTAAAGAAATCCTTTGAAACATTTCTATCTATAGTGGGACAGTTAAAATCAGGCAGTTTCCCAGTTAGATACTGTGCGCACAGACTGCGTTTAGCAAGGCACCATTAGCTGTGTTTTTGATTCTCTCCCTCTCTCCCCCCCCCCTCTCTCTCTCTCACACACACACACACACACACACACACACAGTGTCCAGGACAGGAGTACAACAAATTGCTACTGCTGCCTATATCTCTGTTTCCAAGTGTTCTTGTCGACCATTGCCTCGATTGTCACGACTGTCACTGTTGAGATACAAAACACCCGGAGAATGTGGGGAGGGGTTGTAGGGATTGTTCAGTCTCTCTCTACTCCCTGCCAGTCTCTCGCGACTGCCACCGAACTGGATTCGACCAGAGTCGAGGCGATCCTGACTGCCATAGAGACGGTCACGACTGCCATGGAACTGCCGTCTGTCTGGCTGTGGCTGCCGGGGCAGGTAGTCAACGTCTTGATGTGGAGGTGGCGGTGATGGTGCATAAGGAGCTGGAGCTGCAGCTGATGCGTAGTCAGGGTAGTGATCGCTCTCTTCATACGAGGGTGGGCCGTCGAGAGGTAGCGGTGGACTGTAGCGTGGTAAGTTAGGAAGACGATGTGATGGATCCATGGGTGGTGTGCGGGGTTGGTACCCGTCGCCCCAGTTACTGGCTGGAGGTGTGGACTGTGGCAAGGAGTCGTGGCTCCGGAACATGTGCTTGGCTGGCAGTGGAGCGGCTTGCGTATCATAATCTGGATAGTTGCCAGGGTAACCAGGCTGAGGCGTTGCCCTCGGTGATGACCCCTGACTCCCACCGAACTGTTTACGCGGTAAAGGTGAAGGTCTAGCTCCAGACAGTTGAGAAGTGTCGGACGGTATGGGGGACTGGCGATACTGCTCCACAGCAGGATGAGAGGGTGGTTGTGGTTTGGGGGCCGTCTGTGGTCTCCAGGCCGGTTGCTGTGGTGGGTGACGATACAGGTCTGGGGACGCAGCGTGGGGGGTGGGGGGAGGGGTGGGGAGATCCAGGCGACGGGGGAGGTGAAAGGATTTCACTGGAGACTCGTCCGGACTTTCTGGCTGGCTGAAACTGGACAAGGATTTACTTTTGGGTGGGCTCCTCTCCACACGTTCATTCTCATAAATATCATCGCGAGACCGTGTTCGCCTTACAGCTCCATCATTCATGCCTGGCAGTGGCCGTGGCTGGTTATTCTGATACAAATGTTCTGCAGACTTTGACATGTGAGGTGGTTCCTCGGTGTCCGAGTCAAAGCTGTCCTCTTCCTCCTCCTCACTGTCCTCGATTTCCTTTTTCTCCTCCTCAGACTCGCTGGCCTCTTTTCCACAACTTTCTGCGTAGCTTTCCTCATCATCCTGCTGATACCTTCTCCCTCTCCCCACCTCTCTCCCTCGGTCCCTGTCTTCTCTCTCCATCTCTCTCTGTCTTTCTCTTTCTCGGAATCTGTTCCTGTCCCCTCTCTCTGCCTCCCTATCCACTCCGCGTTCCCGCCAGCGATTGCCTCTATCCTGCCAACCCTCTCTCTCCGTACCACGTCGGTCAACCAAGGTACGATCGACAGCCACCGCACGCCCGTTTCTGTAGCCAGAGTGGAGGCTGGCCATACTGCCGTTCATGTCTTCAGTGCCCTGTGACATTTTGCCCCCAGATGATGCTTGCGAGAAGTCATCGATCTCGTTCAGTCGTCGCCGTGACCGTCCCTCAGAAAGAATGGTCAGCGTTGATTTGGATCCTCGCATGGAGGAGCGAAGGGAGGCCGTGCGATCAAAGCGTTCTTTCTCACGTCGTTTGGACTTCACACACCACAAGATGCCAAAAATTATGATGACCAAGATGAGGGCGCCGCCGATGCCAGCTCCGATACCAATTGCCATAGCCTTGACAGACGACTCCAGGCCTGGTGGTGGGGCCAGATAGGGATCTGAAAATAAACAATTGAAATGTTTAGTAATTTTGGTGAGTGAGTGAGTTTCAGGGTTTAACACCAAGCTAGCTAACAGTTTTGGTAAACGCGCGCGCGCGCACACACACACACACACACACACACACACACACACACACACACACGCACACACAGCACAAAAATCACAGTTGTAAGCCACACATACTACTGAAACACAGGTAATACTGTGTGCATGAAGTTCTGTTAACTTAGTAAAACAGCCAAGATCAGTCCCAAGGTTCGCTGCCAAAAGGTGCCCGCACGCATGCGTATGCACACACCGTGACACGCACGCACACACACACACACACACACAGCGCAATCATCACAGTTGTACGCACATGCTGTATAAATGTAAATAATACTGCCAAAAACAGAGAAACGCACACACGCAGCTCAAATATCACAGTTGTATGCTGCACATACTACTGAAATACAGGTAATACTGTGTTAACTTAGTAAAAGAAACTATTTCTGATAAAAAGCTAGTACACTGCACATTATGCATTACAGCCAAGAACTGAATATAAGTAGATTACAGCGCTATATAAATAAATTATTATTATAAGATCAGTACCAAGGTTTGCTGGCAACAGGTGCCTGCACGCGTGTGCACACTCGCATGCACGCAAACACACACACACACACACACACAGAGCGCAAAAATCACAGTTGTATTCCACGCATACATAAAGTATAACGTAATAATGTAAAAAGGCAGACGTGCAACGACAAACCGTAGATTGTAAAGCACATATAATTCCAGTTATCCAAGTAAAATGTGGGTCTTTATCCGTATTGCATTTGTGTTGTCTTTCCAGGTACGTCTCTCATCAAAAGTGACACCCAAGTACTAAATAAAAAAGAGCGCTTGCTGTAACTAACCTTTCTCACAAATGAGGGATACAGGATGTTGTGGCAGTCCTCCTCGCGCTACAGCGATCTGATCCCACCTCCGACATCACTCAAGTACTAATAAAGAGCGCTTGCTGTAACTAACCTTTCTCACAAATGAAGGGATACAGGATGTTGTGGCAGTCCTCCTCATAGATAATGTATGTGTTCTCTATCGCGCTGCAGCAATCTGATCCCACCTCCGACATCACTCAAATACTAATAAAGAGCGCTTGCTGTAACTAACCTTTCTCACAAATGAAGGGATACAGGATGTTGTGGCAGTCCTCCTCGCGCTACAGCGATCTGATCCCACCTCCGACATCACTCAAATACTAATAAAGAGCGCTTGCTGTAACTAACCTTTCTCACAAATGAAGGGATACAGGATGTTGCGGCAGTCCTCCTCATAGATAATGTACGTGTTCTCTATCGCGCTACAGCGGCCTGATCCCACCTCTGACATCACCCAAACACGTGAACGAGGGTCGTTCTGATTGCGCATCAGACGCAGCAGGTAGTTGTAGAACCCTTCTCTGCCTTTCCCCTCCGCCAGGAACGCACCAAGACTCTGAAGAAAGAAAGAAACATTTTTGGTTTTCTTCTTGGGTTGGAGGCATGTTCTACGTTTGCTAATTACATGCATATTTTAAAAAGAAATTAGCACACAGAAAAGTACATGTACTACTCAAAGGGAAGGAAAGGTAAGTGGACACTCCAAGGGAGAGAACTTTGCCTGTACGGGAAGAGTGCTCACTAGATCTAGCAGTTCCCAGTAGGATCGTCATTTTCATTCTGACCAACACTACAGGTACATGCTCACACCCTCACCTGACAGAAGCTGTTGGCCTCGTGGTACGGTAAAGCTCCTCCCATGAAGCGATAGCACCGACCACTGTCTAACTTCCAGCCTGGCATACACTTCCCTGTACACAGACACACACACACACACACACACATTATGTATATCCATCAATCCATCATCCAGTATGTATGCAGGCAGAACAAGTCTTCAACAACATTGTGAATCTTACTACACTGTTCTTTCTCTTATCTTTTGTTATTCAATTCCTTTTCTTCTCATTTTCCTTCTCCAGTCACTTACACAGAATGAATCTGAAACTGTTAATCATACTAACATCAACACCAGCACTAACACAGAATGAATCTGAAACTGTTAATCATACTAACATCAACACCAGCACTTACACAGAATGAATCTGAAACTGTTAATCATACTAACATCAACACCAGCACTTACACAGAATGAATCTGAAACTGTTAATCATACTAACATCAACACCAGCACTTACACAGAATGAATCTGAAACTGTTAATCATACTAACATCAACACCAGCACTTACACAGAATGAATCTGAAACTGTTAATCATACTAACATCAACACCAGCACTTACACAGAATGAATCTGAAACTGTTAATCATACTAACATCAACACCAGCACTTACACAGAATGAATCTGAAACTGTTAATCATACTAACATCAACACCAGCACTTACACAGAATGAATCTGAAACTGTTAATCATACTAACATCAACACCAGCACTTACACAGAATGAATCTGAAACTGTTAATCATACTAACATCAACACCAGCACTTACACAGAATGAATCTGAAACTGTTAATCATACTAACATCAACACCAGCACTTACACAGAATGAATCTGAAACTGTTAATCATACTAACATCAACACCAGCACTAACACAGAATGAATCTGAAACTGTTAATCATACTAACATCAACACCAGCACTTACACAGAATGAATCTGAAACTGTTAATCATACTAACATCAACACCAGCACTAACACAGAATGAATCTGAAACTGTTAATCATACTAACATCAACACCAGCACTTACACAGAAAATGAAATGGGACCAACATCAACATTTGTGCCTGAAGGCAAATTCAGCATGCATATTTCTATCTCAGTTCCTGATATCTGCCCCAACCCCCCAAAATACACTGCCACTACTAATCTAACAGCAATTCAATATTTTCATTTTGCAGCTTCAAGCACAAAAGATAACAAAAAATGTCAAAATCACCTTCCACAACAGAGCGGTTGTCAAGTTTGGGTTGCCAAAAGTCCACGGACACAAGGTTTGGTTGGTCGAAATTGTCCCAGATTTTGCCACTAATGTAGGAACGGAGATCAGATCCCCACCAGTTGTTGCGTGCCATGATCGCTCCATCTCCTGGACTGGAAGAGCAATATAAGACTATATTACAAAAGCATCACGATTACACCAACACAATAGATACAAAAAAGATAAATAGATACCAATTTGTTTTCTAGAAGACCCCCCACCCCCACCTTTTTTTTTTTTTTAAAGGTTAACCTAAGAACCTTTTTGGAAAAATGAGCTTAAAAACTAATGTGTTATAATTATCATTAATACCATATCAGTGTTTAAAATGGCCCATGGTGCAAAAGGCGGAAAAGTGTGTAGCATTTCGTGACAGAGCGGCAAAGCCACGAGGGTGTGCGTCTGCAAAACACACGTGTTGTGCTTCGGGTGTCCAGAGGCATGCTCCCCCAGAATTATCTTTTTTTTAAATTAGACTAAAATCAGAAAAACTTGGTGTATTTTGGCATGATCTTAAGTGCTTCCATTTTTTTTTTTGGGGGGGGGGGGAATATTTAAAACTAAAATCTGTGCAATTTGGTGCGTTCTGGCACGATTTCAAGTGCTTCAGAGGAGGAAACGTGCTTCTTGCAGGGAGGACAATATTTAGCCAAAGATGGAGATTTTAAACCCTGCCTTATTCTAATGGCACTTTTCACACTTTGGCCCAGCCAACAATTAATAGTAGCTATAACTTGACTCTGACACAGCTAACAGTCGATGAACATGATGAGACGGAACCTGGCAAATAAACAGCTGACTTACTCCAGTATAGGGTACGTTTCCATTTCAAAGTCGTTGTCGTCGTTCACGATGTAGTTGTGTTCAAAGAACGGACGTCCTCGGCCAATCTTGATTGTACTCTCCAAAAGAGCGGTGGCGTTGTTCCGCAGAAAACCTGAGCGCGTGTACTCCTGACGCGCTTGTCGGTTGTCGCTGTTGTAGGCAGTCAGGATGTAGTGGCCTGTGTTGTTGTCCAAGTAGTTGTAGGTGTAGTTGACGACAACATCTCGAATGTGCACAACGTCTCGATAATCACCGGCTGTATAGTTGAAGATGTAGTTCTAAGACAGAAAAAAAGCGAGAGATTTTGAACGTACAATTCCAAAGTCTTTGTACTGTTCAGTTACTTAGCTAGTCGTCATGGCGATGTTACAGTCATAGTAACTAAATTACCATACTGTTCATGATACACATTTGCACAAACAAACCAACGACAATAGTAGTTTTTTCCACATCAGGCATGCCGACCCCACAATCAACATTTCTGGGACACAAAACCTGAAACTCCGCAACACAGCACAACGTTCAGGAACACAGCACAACGTTCAGGAACACAGCACAACGTTCAGGAACACTGCACAACGTTCAGGAACACAGCACAACGTTCAGGAACACAGCACAACGTTCAGGAACACAGCACAACGTTCAGGAACACACCAAGAATACATCAACCAAGCTTCAGACACAAATCACTGTGCTGGCTTAACCACATAAAATTACTGCACCCTGTATAAATGTATCCCCGAAAGGTTTGTCAGATGACTTGGTTTTGTCTAAATGAGATGAACATGAGGCTGATTCTGGCGATCAATATAATTCATGTGCAATGGCAGCCATCTTGCCAAAAGGACCTTGTCAGGATTATGTCGTTTTGTGCAGTTTTTCCCCCTTGCACATCACAGCCAAGGGATGCTAACAAGGCCCATTACCGAGTCAGAGATTCAAGTGTGTGTTTACTGTTTTGTCCGGGACGCACAGCAGATATCTGTATTTCTGGAACGGACAGCTCATCGTATGCGTTTTCTGGGACAAATACGGCTACTCCGTAACAGTAGGCATACGCATGCCACATGCACAAAGCAGTTGCAATGTCTGTACTTTGCACATAGTATTTGTGAAACAGATGACACCAAGAGCTCCCCAGTTCAAGATGCGTGCAGTGTTTGTCACAGGTAACTTTCATGACAGGTACCTGGAACAAGTAGAGTCGCTGGTAGTAGTGTCCTGTGATGTTGATGGCTTCACCGTTGGTGCCGAAGGAGAAGATGTTGTTGGTGATGTTGCCCTTCATGGCCGTAGCGATAGAGTTGGTGTGTAGCGAGACGTACATGCCGCCCTTGTTGCGAGACACAAAGTTGCTGGCAAACCGGAACAGCAGCGTCCCCTAAGAGAAAAAAAAGATTTTTCTCAAAATACAAAATGCATTAGCAATGATAAATGTGTCTTGAATAAGCCTTTAGATTGCTCATTCTGTCAAGAACAATGGTCTTTCAAAATGGAGACAACTGAAACAGGGATGAGTGTGAGTGTGTGTGTGTGTGTGTGTGTGTGTGTGTGTGTGTGTGTGTGTGTGTGTGTGTGTGTGTGCGCGCGCACGCGCCTGCATGTGTTTTGTTTCCTTTGTTTGCTTGTTTTGTTTCCTGACAGGCCAATGCTCTATTTTCAGGTCATTTACAGATCATCCTAAATGTTCATAGGATTTGTTGCAACAAACTCCTTATTCATCACATTCACAAGAAATTTTACTGTAAGCTATCATATCAACAGTAACATTACATGAAAATCCTACAGACTGGATGTTGGCTGTACCTGCAGTGAAATGTCGATGATGGGTGGTGAGGTGAGATTGAGAACAGCCACGCCATTAGCCTCCAGCCAACACTGGTCCACAAAGAAGGAGGGATTGACTTCACCCACGTTCTTGTACTGGAGGGCACCGTCCTGGTTGCCGCGGGCGATGGACTGGGAGATACTGTGCTGGTAGTTACTGTCTGTAACCACAAGGGACATCATCAGTGAACACAAGGGACATCATCAGTGAACACAAGGGACATCATCAAGCTTGTCCAGTCTGGGGTTTGTTCAGTTGTCCTCCCTGTCTGTTACTGGTTTCAGTGTAGTGTGTCCTGTCAACTGTCAAGACTGTCTCAACACCACTATCTTAACAAATTTGAAACGGTTGGCAGTTTTCACAAATTTTTCTGCACTATCAGTGTGAGTAAAGCATCAGCTTGAAAAGATTCACGGTAACCAGACTTCATACATTTAGAGTTATGAGTTTTGACCAGGTTAACGACGACTACTACCTCACAGTAAATTTTAAAACAGTGTCCTACTTTACAACAAGCAGAGAGACAAAACTTACGATCAGCATTTAAGTGCTACACCAAGGAACCAAACAACAACAAAACAAGCACTTCTTTGTCCTCCTCTCAAAACCAACCCAACGTAACAAAGACTGACACATTACCTGGATATGTCAGGCCAGTAAGAGGCACCGTGACGACTTCAGCGATGAATCCGTACGATCCGTGACTGACTGAGGCATGTATGTGAACGCTTAACGTATCCCCTGTACTCTGGTAAAGCTGAGCGGTGTCTGCGCTGCTTGTGTTGGCCAGGATTTCTGCGATCACCGTGTCAGGGCTTACGCGATTCCCATCGAAGATTTCCACCAAGTTACGTGAGAAATCCTCCTGGAACATGTTGATCTGTAGGAAGCGCAGGCCGATGCGTCCACGGACACTGTTACTGCGGATAATCTTGACACAGTCACGACTGTTGGGTCCGTACTTGTAGTAGAGGATCATCCTGGTGTCAAGAACAATTTCCTTCTCCATGCGACAGATCTCCACCAGGCCGTACACGTTGTAAGGAATCGTACTCTCCCCCAGGAGAGAGAAAGACGAGTCTCTTCCACTCGACTCCCCGTTCAGGATGAGGAAATTGTACCCATAGCCCAGATTGTTGGACACGTTCACACGCTTCATCTCCAAGATAGATCTCGGGGCGATGATGTCAAATCCATTCTCCGCAGATTTTGTGACATTCAGGAAGTTCATTGTGGGCGTGACGTAAGTTGTCTGGACTGCGCCAACTTTTTCCCCGTGCAGTATGCCAGCCCCTTCGATGTCGATGTACTCGAGGATGGATTCTTGTCGACCTATATCCTCCTCCAAGGGCTGCTCTTGGTAAGACTTGGCAGCAAAGCGAAGGTTGCCCCAGTACTCCTGTCCAGGGTCAAGATTGCGTTCCCCGCAAACAATGAACGTATAATTGGCAGCTTTGATACACTGCTGCATGTTATAGTTGTAGCGTGTGATGCACTGCGTCAGGCTGGTCTCGTCCCCTCGACAATAGTAGGATTCAAACCAAAACTCTTTCAGGAAGTACTGCGGTTCACCATACACGTAGAAATCATACAGATGGGTGAAGCGAACTCGCACGTTGATCGTTTCCTTTCCAAGCTGTCGACAAACGACTTCCGCGGACTTCTCGTTAAACTGACTGTCACACATCATGTTCCATGATTTGGTAGAGGAGTTGTACAACTCCAGAAAACCCGCATCCTTGAACAAAGTGCCATCCCCACGAAGTCTGATGGTGGCTGTAGCGGCACGCTTTTTCCTCCCACCCCCGATGGGCCTGAGGTTCGTCGCCTGAACGGGTCTCATCTTGATGCGATTGTACTCCATGCCCTTTGCTATCAGCCTTCCCAGCACCAGGATGCCCACGTTAGGACGAAGCTGCAGCTCTACGCCGGGGGAGATGGTCAGGGTGACACCAGGCATGACAGTCAGGTCACTCTCTACGATGTATGGCGTGGTTTTGTAGGCCAGAATCTGGTTCTCAAGGACGCGACCCCCCAGCTGGTTGGTGTTGAGCGGTGGCTTCACGGGCGACCCTCCTGACACATCAGACTCCACATCCGCACGCGTCAGATACGGGAAGAAATCTGCGATGGCGTAGTTGTTCCAATCATCAAAGTCAAAGATGCGATCCAGTATGCCACCATAGTCGGTACGTCCCCAGTAATTCTCCTTCACATCCACTGGATTTCCCAGGGACAGCGACATGATGCCAGCTACAAGTTCATAGCCAAGCTGCGGGTTGTTAAACAGATTGCGATTGGCTATCATGTCTTGCACACCCCTAAAGGACACGGCGTATGTCTTGGGGCTGTTCCCGAAGCCCGGAGGGTCGAGGCCCTCATAGCGGTTATTTTGTATGTCATTCAGCCGCATGATGCCGATAACCGACTGGGAGTATTCCGAGTGACTGAGAATATCGATGTCCACCATGTGGCGACCAACGTTGTCCTGAATCCTGTTGTTAACAAAAGACAGATTCTTCTCCATCCCAGTCATGGTGAACAGGCCCACCAAACATCGGTTGTTACGGAACAAGGTGTTCTCCACTTTCACATCAGCGTAGTAACCAGCGATGGTACAGACAAAGTTGGTGTTGTCCACAAACTTGGACTCTAAAATGGAGACAGAGTGTTTCTTCCGCTCCACGGCATCGTTGACTCGTGGAACCTCAATTTCAAGTCCTCCGTTTCGAGTGCGTTCTACGTAGGTGAGGAAGATTGTCCACTGCCATACATTGTTTGCAAAATCCACGTGATTATGCTCCGCTAAAATCCCGTACTCATTATCTGCCATCGTGCCATGCGAGATATTGTAACGAATTGTAGCAACCCTCTCCGGGACCGTCATATCCTCGTACGTTGGGATGTAGTCGTCGGTGAATTTGGTGACGCTGGGCATGTGCATGGCTTCTCGCTTGCTGTGGAGAATGCTGACGCGATCGAACTCGATGGTCTCCAGACCAAAGCGATGGAAGATCTCCAGGCGACGATTGGTGGGGCTGTTGTAGTGTTTGGTCTGCATGCCCTGGTAGTTGTGGGAGAATGTTGTGTTGTACACGTATGTTTTCAGATCTGGATGTCCAGAACTTGCAATCTCTGTATATTGAAAAACAAAACGAGAATCAGTCTTTAACTTGTACCAGTTTCTAGACCAAACTGAGACACAATCACAAACATTGTATCAAAAAGCAAATGCGACCGAAGCACTGTCACATTCAGACAACTTACGAGAGAGAACAGCGAATGCCAGGCGCCCGGAGCGCAGGCCGTTGACACGGAGTCTGATGGTCAAGACATTGGTGGAAGACACAATGGGAAAGTCGACAAGGTCTTCGGGGATTCGCCAGCTCTTTGTGCCGGTGCGTATGTTCTGTCGTGGTGCGTCAAACACGGTCACCTTCTCAATCTCAGTCACAGGGAAGTAATCCAGCATCTGAAAAAGGTAAGGAAGATGAGAGAATCATCAGGTGAGTAAGATGAGAGAATCATCAGGTGAGTAAGATGAGAGAATCATCAGGTGAGTAAGATGAGAGAATCGTCAGGTGAGTAAGATGAGAGAATCATCAGGTGAGTAAAAGAAAAGAATCAGGTGATTTAAACAAGCATCAGGTGAGTAAAACAAACAAACTCAGGTGAGTAAAACAACAGGATCATCAGGTGAGTAAAACAACAGAATCATCAGGTGAGTAAAACAACAGAATCATCAGGTGAGTAAAACAACAGGATCATCAGGTGAGTAAAACAACAGGATCATCAGGTGAGTAAAACAACAGGATCATCAGGTGAGTAAAACAACAGGATCATCAGGTGAGTAAAACAACAGGATCATCAGGTGAGTAAAACAACAGAATCATCAGGTGAGTAAAACAACAGGATCATCAGGTGAGTAAAACAACAGGATCATCAGGTGAGTAAAACAACAGGATCATCAGGTGAGTAAAACAACACAATCAGACAAACGGATTAATACGTCCCAGAGTGATGGATCGATACACTCAGAGGCTATAAAAAAAGGTGGAATACTTAAACAGTTCTAAAACGTCGCTCACATGAATGAAATCATACTAGGCAGATCTTTTGGTAAACGGCCGAACAATCTGTCATGGGGTGCCATGGGAAAGATCTTTTGGTAAACGGCCTTGAACAATCTGTCATGGGGTGCCATGGGAAAGATCTTTTGGTAAACAGCCTTGAACAATCTGTCATGGGGTGCCATGGGAAAGATCTTTTGGTAAACAGCCTTGAACAATCTGTCATGGGGTGCCATGGGAAAGATCTTTTGGTAAACAGCCTTGAAGAATCTGTCATGGGGTGCCATGGGAAAGATCTTTTGGTAAACAGCCTTGAAGAATCTGTCATGGGGTGCCATGGGAAAGATCTTTTGGTAAACGGCCTTGAACAATCTGTCATGGGGTGCCATGGGAAAGATCGTTTGGTAAACGGCCTTGAACAATCTGTCATGGGGTGCCATGGGAAAGATCGTTTGGTAAACGGCCTTGAACAATCTGTCATGGGGTGCCATGGGAAAGATCGTTTGGTAAACGGCCTTGAACAATCTGTCATGGGGTGCCATGGGAAAGATCTTTTGGTAAACGGCCTTGAAGAATCTGTCATGGGGTGCCATGGGAAAGATCTTTTGGTAAACAGCCTTGAACAATCTGTCATGGGGTGCCATGGGAAAGATCTTTTGGTAAACAGCCTTGAACAATCTGTCATGGGGTGCCATGGGAAAGATCTTTTGGTAAACAGCCTTGAACAATCTGTCATGGGGTGCCATGGGAAAGATCTTTTGGTAAACAGCCTTGAACAATCTGTCATGGGGTGCCATGGGAAAGATCTTTTGGTAAACAGCCTTGAACAATCTGTCATGGGGTGCCATGGGAAAGATCTTTTGGTAAACGGCCTTGAAGAATCTGTCATGGGGTGCCATGGGAAAGATCTTTTGGTAAACGGCCTTGAAGAATCTGTCATGGGGTGCCATGGGAAAGATCTTTTGGTAAACAGCCTTGAACAATCTGTCATGGGGTGCCATGGGAAAGATCTTTTGGTAAACGGCCTTGAAGAATCTGTCATGGGGTGCCATGGGAAAGATCTTTTGGTAAACGGCCTTGAACAATCTGTCATGGGGTGCCATGGGAAAGATCTTTTGGTAAACAGCCTTGAAGAATCTGTCATGGGGTGCCATGGGAAAGATCTTTTGGTAAACAGCCTTGAAGAATCTGTCATGGGGTGCCATGGGAAAGATCTTTTGGTAAACGGCCTTGAACAATCTGTCATGGGGTGCCATGGGAAAGATCTTTTGGTAAACGGCCTTGAACAATCTGTCATGGGGTGCCATGGGAAAGATCTTTTGGTAAACAGCCTTGAACAATCTGTCATGGGGTGCCATGGGAAAGATCTTTTGGTAAACGGCCTTGAACAATCTGTCATGGGGTGCCATGGGAAAGATCTTTTGGTAAACAGCCTTGAACAATCTGTCATGGGGTGCCATGGGAAAGATCTTTTTTGTGGTTTTGTTTCATCACACAACATTACACTAGCTACCAACCTGCAGCACAATGCGGTACGTGCTGTAGTCTGTGCGGATCTCCGTGTGATAATCTCGACTTTCCTCAGCTCGACCGGGCGGGCAGACTAAAAACGTCATCTGTCCATTTCCCAGTCGCAGTTCAGTCGTCTCATTCATCAGGCTTCGGCGTGACTCGTGGACCATGCTGCGCACGCTCAAAGCGTCGTATTCGCTGAAGAATGGGTTGTACTGGAATCCGGCCTTTCCACTACCCGTGATGTTAGAATGGAGAAGTTCAAGTCGCGGGTAGCGAGTCACTACACCGTGACCCTGGTTGTTGTGGATCTGTACAAAAAAAAAAAATAAATAAATAAAAATCACAAGTCATTTACTCTTGATTCTCAAAGGGATTGAGAGGGAAAAAGCCCACACACAAAGAACAACAAAAATCACAACATGACAATGCATACCAGCTATGATCACCAAACGACGTAAACAAAACAAGGGAGAGGGAGGGAGAGAGAGAGAGAGGGGTTCATAATACACAAGTCAAAGTGTTCTTATCTGGAACATGATTAACAATTTCTGACAACCTTGTTAATGATATTTAAAAAGGAGACAACTTTTGAAAGAAAATGTGGGGCACACATTGTGATGCCTTTTTCCACCTGACTTACTACTGTGTGTATGCTCGCATGATTAAAAAGAAAAATATCAGCCTGAATTTCCTAGTTGTTAGTTTACATGAGTGTTGAATGTGAAGTCAGAAACTGTTCACCTGATAAGCGTTGTGTCAATATACACACTTACATCTCAACACTGGTCCTGAAGAAAACGTCACTAAAGCCACAATATCGACAACACCAGACCTTGGTTTGTACATGTAACTTTTTATCTTCTACAGGCAATTTTTGTACGGATGGTGCAACACAAGACATCACCCGAGACAAAATGTGTTCAATACAACTCATACTTTTTCATGACACACAAATGGCCTGTGCTACTGAAAATGTAATGACAGATGGAGCTGAAAAACCCACAGCATTAAACCCAGAGATGAACAGAACCCAGGTATATATACAATTTGCTAGAAACATTTGCTAAAACAGACACATAACACCCTAACACAGTTTACCTGAATGTACTCAAGGCGAGCAGTCTCGTAGGGATGGATGTAGTTGATGTGAACGCCATCAGACAGCGAGTCAGTGACAGTGATTCCCGTGATCTTGTAGAAGTTGTAGTCAATACGTAGCGCAGGGGTGAAGGTCATGGTGGCAGCGTCCAGCAGACCCGCCCGCTGAAGGTGTAAAGCACGTAGCTGACTCTCACAGTTCATGCCCTGATGGGGTGTGGCGGGCAGTGTAACCCCTGAAATGGAACAGCTTCTGATACTAAGTAACAGTGTCACATCATTTCTATCGAGTACTAAGGCATGATCTTGTGCTGAAACAATAGTAAAACATTTTCTGGCGATTCCGCGCACCCATCTTCCCCTGTACAAAAAGAGGTGTGATTATTTATACCCCTGAACCAACTGCTCACCTGCCCAGGTAGGATCCTGGCAACGCATGTAAACGTCACGATCATGGCCACAGTTGACGTCCGGTGGACGGACAGCTCGACAACGCGTCAGATCATCATCCACATCGTCACAAGTCACCCATGACATCAGCACAGGTGTCTCCGCAGGGGCGACCACTTTACGGGATGCGACTCCCTGGTCAGGGTTGTAGATCAAACCCAACTGCTGGCACACTAATGCAGCACTCTCCTCTGTCCAACCCTGAAACACACACACAAGGTTGACAGGTGTTGCGTGCTGGCTGACAAAGCAACAGAGGCCTGTACTTGTGTCAGGAGTGACTGAAGTGTTGTGGTTCTTTCTGTCATCGATAGTAAAGGGCAAAGGTTTATAATCCCAGGACTTAGAATGGTCCGTGATCAAGGAGGAGGAAAAGTGTGTAGCATTTACCCAGTGTCGCAGACGCATTATGCTAGGGCCGTCTGGCCGCATGCTGACCCCGAATAGTTTATGTAATTAGACTAAAATCTGTGAAATTTTGTGTATTGTGGCATGATCTGGAGTGCTTCAGAGAAGGAAACAGTTTTGTTTGGAGGAAAATTTTTAGAACGAGACTAGAATCTGTGCAGTTTGGTGCATTTTGGTATAATTTATAATTTCATGTGCTTTAGAGGAGGGAACACACTTCTGGGGGGAAGGCAAATTTTCAGCCAAAGGTGGAAATCCCCCAAAAGGTGGAACATTTTAAGCCCTGTAAATGTGTAATCCCCTATAGCTCCACTGTGTTACAATTTGACTTCTGCTGTGGGTCTAGGATTGGTCAGCAGGTCTTCTCACTGCATCATCCCCTGAAGAGTTCTGTTCTTCTGTGCAGTCCTCGTTAAACTCCCTAACACCCACCCACCCTCTGTGAGGTCCTCGTTAAACCCCTAAACACCCACTCACCCTCTGTGCAGTCCTGATCTCAAATATGACTTTACCAGCGAGTGCAAAAGTTGACCATTGTTTCAACATTAAACCACATGAAAGTCACACATATAAAAACTGTAGGAAATCCTTGCCAATTTTACTTCCCAACACTTGCCGCTACGGCAGCAACACTAAGAAAAAAAGAAAAAAAAAGGGGGGTGGGGGGGGGGGGAGAGGGAACCTCTAGAAGACTGTTACCTTATTGCACACGGTTCCCCATTCATCACCGACAAGGACTTCCAGTCGACCCTCATACAAGTCGCTTCCATTTGACAGGCGTACAGTCGCTGTTCGATTTTCCAGGGGCAGCAACACTGGGTCAGTCCACAGCTTGAAATGAATCATTCCTGCTGCGTTCTGCCCATCTGCCCTCAGGCAACTGGTGGTAAAAAAAAAAAGAGGCAATGTTACACTCTGCATTAACCAACCACCTATTACTGACAAAGGACAGAATCACAGAGCTGAACTTTTCAACCACTGTGAATGCATTCATTGGCGTGCAAAGGCAGAAATGAACCTTCAACAGTAAATGGCAAACAAAGAAAGGCTCCAACAACAAACAGCTTTATATATATATGGGTTTATCGCACTTTACCTCACAGCATCTGCTGGTTGGTACAGTAACCATAACAGGACTGACTTCCTGAGAAGACGCCTTTGTTTTCCGGCATTGCTAAAAACAGTAATCAAGCATCCAGTCATGTGTGTGTGTGTGTGTGTGTGTGTGTGTGTGTGTGTGTGTGTGTGTGTGTGTGTGCGCGCGCGTGTGTGTGTGTGTGATATGCGTGTATGTGTAACGCACCCATGCACCACCATTCCCACTGTTGAGGCAAACGCCAGCGTGACCCTGGGTGCAAGCGTGATGATTTGACCAGGAAACACGTAGATGTCGCGGTCCACGTAATATGTCTCGCCAGGTTCAGCAGTAAAGCCATCACGCTCCAGCAGCCCCCCAATCACATTGCCAGGCCGAGAGAAGCTCCAACGATACCTACAATCAAAACACAACATTGAAGATTCAAAGCCCAAGATACAAACTGAAGTTTGGAAAAGCGGCAAGGGGGAGAAGCGGCAAGGGGGAGAAGCGGCAAGGGGGAGAAGCGGCAAGGGGGAGAAGGGGCAAGGGGGAGAAGCGGCAAGGGGGAGAAGGGGCAAGGGGGAGAAGGGGCAAGGGGGAGAAGCGGCAAGGGGGAGAAGCGGCAAGGGGGAGAAGCGGCAAGGGGGAGAAGCGGCAAGGGGGAGAAGCGGCAAGGGGAAGAAGCGGCAAGGGGGAGAAGCGGCAAGGGGGAGAAGCGGCAAGGGGGAGAAGCGGCAAGGGGGAATTGCTACTTGCAATCATGGTGATATATAATTACCTGACTTACAATGCTTGGTAACATGGTATGACTTTGTCAAAATCAAACTACGGGTGTGCACAGCTGCATTTTTTTGTCAGAAGTACTCTTTGTAAGATTCACAAATGGTATGATATGGTATGGTAGACTTCGCCTCGGCGCACATATCCATCTCTACTGAAATGCTCACGGCGCCGCAGGGCTGGAGGACGAAGCAGTGAAAGCCTGCTGCCGCTAAGCGCTCCTTTATGTGCAAACCTCCACCCTGCTATTCACTCTGGTGTGTGCAACAGTATTTCTGTTTACCACGACACCGGCCACAGCCTACTATTCTTCGAAAGATGAACATGGGATTTTTAGCGAGGCCTTTATATCAGTGAAGGATAATTTCTCCTTACCTGGGAACATTGTCAGTCAGCACATCCTCATAAACTTGATCTGTCTTGAGGGCCGGGTAGTAGGAAATCTTGGCCAAGTTGTACCTGTCATCCTGGTCAAATATCGACAGATGCACCTGCTCAAAGTCAGACTGCCTGACAATCTCTCTGTCCCAGTAGTTCTCCATTGCATCGATGGTCACTGACGGGTCTACCAGGTGGGTGGCAAGTTCACGTACCGAGTCCTGATTGGCCATGATATTTCTCTTGAAGCGCGTGTTGCCAGAGGAGATGACGGCCACAGCGTTTGCTTGGCCCCGCGGGTTTATGTACATGAATGAATCTTGAATGAAATTGTTGAACAGTCTGTTGAACTTGAAGTAGAGGTTCTGCAAAGGTGTTCCATCAGTCAGTCGTAAACTCACTGCATACCGCCCGAAGTTGTCATGGAATCTGTTCTCAAAGATGTCATAAGCCACAGGGAAGTTCCTGTACCACTTGCTGATCAGCAAGTCGTAGCCGTTGTCAATCCTCAAACCACCTAAGGTGTGATTTGTGAAAGTGCAGTTAGTGATGATACCCTCAGTATTCAGCAACGGTTTCATGAGGATCGCATGCCTGATGTTGCTGTCAAAGTTGGTGAACGCAACGCTGAAATTTGTTGACCTTGGTGCAGATATGTTGCATGACAGATATTCGATCGCTTCGTCGTAGTTGAATGAAAACCTGCTCTCGTTCACCAAGACTGAACCTCCTAGGCAGTAGTTTCCTACTCTCAAACCCATCAGCTCGTTGAACATAAAGATTCCTCGCACGACCTCCATCTTGTGCATATACTCAATGCGTGTGCGGTTGAGTTTGAGGTACTCTGTGATAACTCCGTAGCCACGGTTGTGTATGAGGCGTGTGTTGTTGAGCAGTTGATAACCTCCGGAATACGTGATGTTGATGCCAGCGTCTTTGTTGTTCTCCACCAGCGTGTTGTTGATGACGACTTCCCCTGCACCCTGGTAAACACGAATACCGGCACCAAACTCGTTGCCAGTGACATCCGTGGTGTTGATGAAGACTTTGCTGCGCATGTCCTGGATATTGACCCCGTAGCCGTTGTTGTCGGACACCTTGGAGTAGATCAAGCGGAACTCGTCCTCTGTGCCTGGATGAGCAAAATACAAAAGACAATTTAATTGTTAGACCAAAAACAAAAAACAAAAACCCAGTCAATAAGTGAGAAGCACAGATCTAAAGCACCTAAACTGTACAGATCTAAAAGTCAGTGTAACCTGCACGGCCTGTGAGTGGGCCAATATCATAATATGAACGTACAAAACACCTTCAAGGAAAAAAATCCAAGTAAGCGTTCAACTTTATTTCCTAAATTTCAGGCTGGACAGACACAGCATCATTTACTCACCATAAGAGGTCGTTACTCGCAGCAGGAACCTGATGCATGGTGGGAAGGTTTTACAGTGATGTCCTGGGCCGAGGTTAGGGAGGCTATACTCAAATCTGACCGTCATCACTGACCCCCTGGTACGCACAGACTGAGGAAACGACCCGTTGAAAACGTCATACTCTCCAATGATTGGTCCAACTCCGAACTGTCCGTCTCTGATGATGAGTTTACCAGTGGCTTCGGGGTCACGCTCCAT